>JAXFYN010000200.1:178087-220761 GCA_036172215.1 Camellia granthamiana
ACACTCTAGTCGGGATACAACGTCAAACCCTTCTCAACCTTCCCACTGGAGATTTTCTCTCGGAGGGATTCTACCTCAAGGTCACCTCTCTGTGCCTCTAACACTCGAGTCACAAGTGTAGGCTGCGCAACTACGGAAAACAAGGCCGCAGCCTCAACAGATTCGCCCAAAAGAAAATCAAACTCGCCAAGTGCACCCAACATCTCCTATTCCCGGATGGCTATACAAGCTACATCACTAATGGATTTCCTACTAAGGGCATTGGCCACAACATTGGCCTTTCCCGGGTGATAGTGCAACTCAAAATCATAGTCCTCAATGAACTCCATCCACCGTCTCTGCCTCAAATTCAAGTCCCTCTGTGTAAACAGGTACTTCAAACTCTTGTGGTCCGAGAACACCTCGAACCTCTCACCATAAAGGTAGTGCCTCCAAATCTTTAAGGCAAAGATCACTGCTGCTAACTCTAGGTCATGTGTAGGGTAATTCTTCTCGTGTATTTTCAACTGACGTGAGCCATAAGCTACCACTTTCCCCTCTTGCATTAACACACAACCCAAACCCTCTCGTGAGGCATCACAATAAACCGTATAACCCAACCCTCTCTCCGAGATAATCAAGACCGGAGCGGTGGTCAATCTAACTTTCAGCTCTTGGAACGACTTTTCACAAGTCTCACTCCATACAAATTTGACTCCCTTCCGAGTCAATCTAGTCAACGGCGAAGCTAACCTGGAGAAATCTTTCACAAACCGACGGTAATACCCAGCTAATCCCAGAAAACTGCGAATCTCAAACACACTCTTAGGCTGCGCCCAATCTTGCACTGCCTCAGTCTTGAATGTATCAACAGACACCCCTTCCCCGGATACCACATGGCCTAAGAATTTGACTTCCCCTAGCCAGAACTCACACTTCCCAAACTTGGCATACAGCCTATGGGCTCTAAGCAATTCAAGCACCACTCTCAAGTGTTCCTCGTGCTCCTCCTCAGAAGGTGAATAGATAAGAATGTCGTCCACGAAAACGACCACAAATCGATCTAGGAATTCCCGGAAGATCCGGTTCATCAAGTCCATAAAGACTGCCGGTGCATTGGTAAGCCCGAATGGCATCACCAGAAACTCATAATGGCCATACCGCGTACGGAATGCCGTCTTCGGAATATCTTCCTCCCTAACTCTCAACTGGTGGTAACCGATCTCAAGTCTATCTTAGAGAAACAACGGGAACCCTTCAACTGGTCAAAGAAATCATCTATACGGGGCATAGGGTACTTATTCTTGACCGTAGCCCGATTCAACTTCTGGTAGTCAATACACAATCTCAAGGCACCATCTTTCTTTTTAGCAAAGAGGGCCGGTGCTCCCCACGGTGAAACACTAGGGCGAACAAAACCCTTATCTAACAATTCCTGGAGCTGAATCTTCAACTCACTCAACTCGGCTGGGGCAAAACGGTAAGGTGCCATAGAAATCGGTGTCGTGCCGGGCACTAAATCAATAGAGAACTCTATCTCTCGGTGAGGTGGTAAACTAACGAGATCCTCAGGAAAAACATCTGAATACTCACAAACCACCCTCGGCAATACAACCTAGGCCTCATCACACTCACCACTCATAAAGCTAGCAAGTAGACCACTAAGCTCACCCCGCCCTCGCGGATCATACACCGGTGGCAACACACTACCAACCCGATCCCCCAAGAAATGGAAACACTCCCTGCTCAAGGTATAAATTGTAACCCTCTGGCGGTAGCAATCGATAACTGCCTGGTATGACGATAGCCAGTCCATACCCAAAATAACATCAAAACCCTTCATGGGCATAACAACAAAGGGAAAAGGAAGCCTACGGTCGACGACCTCTATATCACAACCTCTACATCCGTGTTTCAATATCAATTCACCCCCAATAGGTGATACTACACAAATAGGAGATGCTAACAGTGCTAACTCCAACTCCAACACAGATGCAAATGCAGCAGATACAAAAGAATGAGACACACCCGTATCAATCAATACACTAGCAACCGAGTTACAAAACAGAAAGGTACCTCTCACTACTGATGGAGCCAGTACAAGGTCCTGTGTGGTAACAGCATACACGCGCCCTGTAGGCCCCTGATCCACCTGCTCACCTCTAGGAGCAAAAGACTGCTGCACAGACTGGGATGACGAAGCTCCCGAATTGGCCCTCGAGGCCTGCACAGACTGAGTTGGCTGATAACTCTGCGTCCGCCTAGAACCAGACGCTCCTGAAGTGGCACTCAACTGTGGGCAAAACCTCTTCAGGTGCCCAGGCTGACCACACTGATAGCAAGACAAAGACTGGCCCTTGCCTTGACTCTGGCCCTGAGGTCTAGCTGAAGAAGAAGCAGCTCGCTGACCCCCTCCCTTCTGCGGGCAGACCGAAGACTTGTGACCCAGCTGGCCACATACAAAACAAGTCAAGCCTCCCTGACTACCCCTCCCAGATCCTGCACTCGGCACTGGAAAGGTCGATCTAGGCAAACCACCCTGAGACTGCTGAGGGTTAAAACCCTTCTGCCTCCTGCCATCACCCTGGCCGTCTTGGCTCCTCTTGGAACCGGTATGCTTCTCATCATCCTCTTCCTGCATCATAATCTCCATATGAGCAGCGGCATCTACCAAATGTCTATACTCCCGAATAAAAGGCCCTCCAACCCTCAACTTGAGACCACGTCTCAACTTCCGGTCAAACTCAAAGCAACGGCGTTCCTCGGATGCCACGAGTTCAGGTGCAAACCTAGACAAACTCGTAAAAGTAGCCTCAAACTCGGCCACTGACAAACCCTGCTATTTAACCCAGCAAAACTGATCTCTCAGCTTCTCCCTAGCAGCTGAAGATAAAAACTTCTCCTGGAAGGAATTCACAAAGACCTCCCATACGCCATCAACACGGCCCTTCTCGTACTTCCACCACTGACCCGCATCTCCCTTCAGTTGGAAGGATGCCAAGGTCACCTTCAAAGCCCCGTCCTCGATGCCAAGCATCTCGAACGTCTTCTCCATCTGTTCCAACCACTCATCAGCCTTAAGTGGCTCTTTCGGATCCTCGACAAACTCGTCCAGGTTAGATCGGAAGAATTCCCTCTTCAAGAAGGAAGGCCCTGCCTCAGCTGCGTGGGCCTGATCCTGATTCCCTGCTCTGAGAATACCCAAAGCTCCTGCTATCTCCCGGGCTAAGGCACTCATAGCTTGCTGCCCCATTGGCTCGGCCACATTGGCCTGACCAACTTCCTTCTGCATTGCCGGAACGTCATCCGGTAAAGGCATGTCCTGCCTACCACGCCTGCCACGCCTACCACGTCCTCATCCTGACATCCTAATAAAGATAACCAAGACTATTAGCACATTCACAAACGTGCCGAAGCTATAACACTCGCGTCCTAAATGTATGGACAACTGTAATTCACTCCACGTAAACACATAAACACATAAGCAATTACGAATTTCATTCCCGGATAATGATAGTCCCGAGGCGTTACTAGAGTTCCGGTTAGAAACAGCATTAATCAAGTGCTTTTCCAACAAGACTTCCAGAAACCCAAGGATCCAATCAATATCCTAGAAACTAAATCCCATACCCAAATAATCACATAAACATGTTATCACATAAATACATAACGCTACATCTAAGTCTCTAACCAAGCGAGATAAACCCATTGTGATCCTAATCACTTCCCACGTACCCAAAGTATTCGAACCCGGTACGATCTGATACCAAATTGTTACGCCCTCAAAATAATAACATTAAACCCATCAATTAAGACATGCATTGATATACAAAAGGCCAACACTTTCCTTTCATAAGAGTATTTCATTCCAATAGGTATTACATGTTAACAACAAAAGTAAATGCCCTATGGGCTTACAGCTTTCCAAGTCAACACTTGGTTACACAATAGAAGAGTACTAACTCTATACAAAATAAGCCTTTGGCTTGATATACATGTAATACAGACAAAATAAACAAAAAGAGTCTTCAACTCTCATCATCATCAAAGTTATGTCCTTGGAGGTGGCATGCTACCTGTACCTGAAAATAATGTCCCATATAGGGTGAGCCAACACCCAGTAGAGGTATGCTAAACACAGTATGAGCAGTAACTAAGACATCAGCAATTGATAAATGTTCAATTTCCACAATTCATTTCATAACTCATTTCCTTTACATGACCACTATGTCCATGTTTCATTTCATTTCCCATTTCTTATCAATTTCACAATTCACATCAACGGCTCAGAACCTGGCCAACCACTTATATGAGACATTGACTCATATTAAACGTTTCCCAGTTTACAATCGATAACCATACTGGTTGTATCAACATCTCAACAGATAAGCATACAAGCTGTATCCACATTCCAACAGGTAAGCATATTAGTTATATCTACACTTCATTAGATAAGCATATGAGCTGTATCTACACTTCATTAGATAAACATATGAGCTGTATCTACACTTCATTAGATAAGCATATGAGCTGTATCTACACTTCGGTTTAGAGGTCCAGCCCCTTTCTTCCAATAAACCGTAACACAGAACAACACAATGTATATACACAAGGGTAGTATACAAAATCAATCAATACATAAAATTAATGTATTCTATCAACCGTCATACTCTATGACACATCCAATTGATTAGTTTTAGTTTGCCTAATCATCATGCATTGTCTACAACAATCAATACTACCCTCCACCGGTAGTCTAAGCAATTATTTCTAAACAGATAATAAAAGCTCCAACTGATAAAGTATCAATGTTTTCAAAAATGAGCGATTTATAAATCCGACTCCACCATTTCAAAATATAATGAGTCAATTTCATTATTTCCATATAATCACAACTTTCCCAAATTAATTATGACAATTAATTCATACAACAACTAGGGTTTTCTACCCCATTTTTTTTAACATTAACCCAATGATCCACATATCATCAACCAACAATAAGATCATCATTTTGAAACCAAAATACACGTCTTTAGAATCAAGATAACAAAACCCACTTTCAATATTTTGAAACCCTAAGTCCCAAAATTTCCCAACTTCAACACTTTATCAAAACAACCAAAAATCTATGTTAAAGACCATAGAAGTGAGTAGGAATCCCTACCTCAAATTCGGAGCTCAAGGGAAGAAAATGACGAAACTCAACGTGCTCCAAAACTCGAAATTTTCGGATCAAAGTAAAGCCTTCGACGATCAACCCAACTTTTGTAAAGACCAAAGGTGAGGAAAACACCCTAGCTAGATCAATACTTAGAGAGAAGTTATGGTTTTAGAGAGAAGAGCTCTCAAATGGCTTTTTGGAAAAGTAAGAGAGAGAAAAGGAGTTGAAAAATTGATCTAAAAGTCGGATCTCGGTTTTTAAATAAGAGTCGTCCCGCTCGAGCGTGGAAACCCCCGCTCGAGTGTCACTCACAGACTCCCGCTCGAGCGTCCAATCCGCCGCTCGAGCAGCGAATACACACTCCCAGTACTTTTGCAGAACCAAGTCCCCGCTCGAGCGTCCAACTCCATGCTTGAGCGTCACACACAAACTCTCGCTCGAGCGTCCAATCCGCCACTCGAGTGTACAACACTACAGAGGAGATACTGGATGGGTGTTTTTCCAGCTCGAGCGCCAAAACCCCCGCTCGAGCGAACAAGCAACAACAAAGGCCCCGCTCGAGCGTCAAAAGCTTCGCTCGAGCGGACAGGCCAAAATCTGGGCAACTAGTTTTGGTTTCTAAGCTCAACCAACCTGTTTCTAATCCACCCAACACAACCCAAGACTCAAATACAAAGAGTAAAGGATGTAAACAAGGTATACACAACAACCAAATCCAAGGAACCCAAGTCCGGATATCATAATTAAAGAAAAGGGAAACCGGGATCGCTATATTATAACTTATAGCCTAACAGCTTATAGCTTATAGCTGTGAACATAAGTTGATTTTTGACTTATAAATTAAGCTTCTCCTCCCCCACTCAAAGAATGTGTTGATTTTTGATTTACAAAAAGCTATAAGTTGTATTGTTAAGCTGAACCAAACACATCAAAATAGCTTAAATTATGCTAAAAGCTGAAACAAGCTGGAAATAAGCCCTACCAAATAGAGCCATTGTCAATATAAAAAAAATCGTCACAAAAAATTATTTTTAATGACGATTGTACTAATTTTTATTTTCAATAGAATTTTATGAGAATTAAATCTAATTATTAAAATTTATTGATAATTTATTTTGTTTTGTTTTGTTTTGTTTTGTTTTTTTTTTTTTTTTGAAGTACTGCAAAATGAAATGAATAACAAAGTTATAACAAAAAGGACAAACAAACAGAGAGGCTCCGCTCGGATACACTGCCCATCATTGCCGCAACAAGAAATGGCCTAACTAAATCAAATGGATCTTCCATCACAACCAAATCTTTTAATTCTATTCTGCTCCCATGCTAGGTAGAGCATATGTGTATTTGTTGGCTTCATGAAATACATGTTTGAGAGTGCCTCTTGTTCTACCAAGTAAAAACTTGGCATCTTCAAAGAGTTCTCTAAACGTGCAATTTTTGTGGACCTTGAATTCATTCTGGATGAGCTCGATTGTCTCATTGCAATACATTTCAATCTCCATGTCCGTCTAGCGTTCCAAAGACTAAACTAAACCTAAAATATAGAATGGGTACTAAATAAATTTTTTTTAAAAAAAATAAAAAATACAAAAAATCTAGAGTTTAACTCTTATAACAAATTAAATCCCGAACTTTCAATTTCTTCAATTTAAATCATAAATTTTCAACTGAAAAACAATTCTAGACATTCGTCTACTTCTGTCACTTATACTAACAGAACAAGCGTAATTTAGTCTTCTATCTATTGAGTTGAGTGTTGCTATTAGCACTTTCCTTTCTTCTTTGAACCCCCTACTTTTTTAAACCCCTATCTAGCTAAATGAGGCCCTTCCATTTTCTCTTTGAACCCCCACCTTAATTCCAACTACACCCTCACTCTAACCCACCTTCTCAACCCAACCATTGTCAGCTCCGGCCACAACCTCCACTGTCGGCGCCACTCTCGAGTCAACTCCAATATAGAACCACTTTTTGGTCAACTTCATCACGACCTCCACAGTCGACCACCCCCAGCAGCTTCAGACAACCTCAATCTAGAGCCACCGCAGCGAGCCACCGTCACGAGCCCCCTCCTCTCTCTCTCTCTCTCTCGCCACCATCGCCTAGCTACCATCGTCGGTCGCTACTCATCCTAACTCAAATCGCGACGGCAATGAAGGCGACTAGGGTTTGAGGCCACAAATTGCGATGACAGCTAGGGTTTGAGGTCACAGATCATGACGGCGGCTAGGGTTGAGATCTCAGATTGCGACGACGATAGAGGTGGCTAGGGTTTGAGGTCACAGATCGTCGTCCTCGTCACCACCACACCTCCAAACCTCATCAACCCAACCATGTGCAAAGAGAGAGAAAGAGAGAGAGATTGCAGTGGCAGTGGGGTTCGCGATTGGTAGGGTGGAGATTGCAATTGCAATGGAGAACGCAATTTCAGCAGAAGAAGAAGAGGGAGATGGAGGTGGTGACTGGAGGTGAGGGGCTGGCCGACGACCGGTGGAGGTGGTAGCCGAAGTTGAGAGGGGTTAGGGTTGGGGTTAGGGTTTGAAAAATTAGGGTTAGAAGATGAGGGATAAGGGTAAAAGTGGAATTTTATGTTGGGATAAAATTAGAAATAAAAAAAAAATGAAAGTGGTGGGGTTCCAAAGGAAAAAGGTAAGTGTTAATAGCAGTATTCATTGATTTATGTTAATTTTGCTATTTTGTTAAATTTTCCATCTTTATTCTCTTTCTTCTACTATACAAACAACCATCACCACGAACACTGTGCCATCACCAACGCCATTTCCATCCTCTCGCTTTTCTCTCTGCTATTGTCCCTCATTTTGAGCGTCGTCCCAATCTCTCGCCTTCTTCATCCCACTGGAATTGGGACACCATTAACCTAATCCATCGTCATGAAATTCATCAAAATGTCTTTGAGATATCAATGTCGAAGATTGATCCTGTGAAAGACTCGACCTGGTAGTTAGGGTTCAAGATCTAGACTTTGAAAGCGAATTCGATTGATTTTGAATTGATCTCGATGTCGTCATCACAGATGAGGACCAATCGGATTGTAATTGAAGAGTGGGGGAAAAAATGAACATTGAGGTTGTTGGAGGGTTAGCGGACGACGGAGATGGAAGCAGTGTCGCTGGAAGAAATGGAAAGGTTGTGGAGGAGTGAGGCTATGGTTTGAGCACAAATATGACGAATGGGAAGGTGAAGTAGGAGGCAGCGATCAAATAGAGGAGGGGAATGCAGGATTTGACCTGGATCGTCATCTAATAGTAGGGTTGTTGTTAGGTCTGAAGAGAGTGGTCTGAGAGAACAGAGAAGGAATTGAAATGAGCAGGGGTGCACGATCTACATAAATGGCAAAGTGGAGATGAAATGTTTTGATAAGGTTGATGTTCATAATAATTGTGGTAATAATTGAATAATTCTAGATGTCATAAAAGAAATATCATGAAAAGCCTTCATGAAGATTCTTCACCCTTGGATTAGTTTGTAATGTTTTTTTTATATGTTATGCAACCACCATTGCATTAATTTCACAAAAGTTTTCATGAAATTTATTTTATGCATTATTGATAATAATTTGTGTGGAGAAGTGGTTTGGAAATACTCTTTGGATCTTGTAGGACGCTCGTTATCCTCAGCTAGTCACCTGAAAATGAATGAACACTCCGGTCGGGGGTGTCGGAATTAGCACTCCGACGAACAAGTCAGTGTATACTCCCTGGGTTGCTTATATCTCAAGTTAAACTTGTTCTCACTTGCCTTTCTTTGGCTGATGCTCCTCTATTTATATTTTTCATTTGGGCCTTAGGGTTGGGCCCACCCTTTATCCATTGCACGTTTATTTATTCGGCTTTTATTCGGCTGGTTGGAATGCCGATTAGTCTATTCGGCTCTGTGATCGTCTAGGATGAAGCCAAATACAAATTCCATCCTTAACTGTCCTCATACCGTTATTCGACATTATTGCCCTCACAATATTTGGCTCCCACAATTTGGTGTAGTCAAGTTGAAAATTAAGACTTAAAAGAACAGTGAAAAACTAATACCTGTTTTGCTCTTTTATTTTATTTCATATATATATATTTGTTAAATAAGTGTGGGTGTTGATTTTCTACATCATAACCAAATAGGGAACTTAGCTGGAGAGCACGTGGCAAAATAGATTAAACCAGGGGCACTGTGATGATTAAGTTAGTCAACTTATCTCTCAAAGATATCACACAAGTATTTAGTGCACAAGTAAAAGCATACCTTAGACCCATGGGAGTACCTCACTTTTATAGCCAACAGTGCCTTCGTCTCCTAAAAGTTTTGCTTCATAAAACTCACACACAATGCTTATCTCGGACTCTTTTGAGATGATCTAAATAAGTGCACTTTTTGACTTTTTATGAAATATGGGTTGGGTTTAAAGTGATGTGGTAAAGAGGTGATGTGACTTAAATAAGATGATGTGACTTAAATAGGATAGTGACTTTTTGGCTTTTTGGCTTTTTTAGGGGATGCCAAACCTAGCCTTAGTTAGATATGGATGAACTCCTTAAAAGTCTCATCTTTATTTGAACTAAGCGTGTCACTTATCTAGGACTTTTGTTATTTATCCAAATATCTCGGAATTCGGTATCACCGCACCATATCTCGGCAACACCACAATCTCGGCATCATGGCTCGTCCACGTGGCACCTTGGCCACGTGGCGTGACCCCAAAAATACATCCCCACAACTGCCCCTAAGTTCTACTACCTTGGTAACCTGAGGTGATAAAACCTATATCACTTGATCTTCCAACACGTCGGCTAAATAACATGCTAGAGATGCTCCTCCTACCGAGATCATGACTTGTCGATGTCAAGAAACAGGGACTCAAGTGTCCACTCGTCGAAAACCAAGAACCAAGAACCAAGAATCAAGAACCAAGGATCAAGAACCAAGGTGTTCTTTTATCCAAGATCAACATGTCAACCGAGATCATACTATTAGCCGACATCATAGCGCGCTTGTTCAAGAATTCTAGGAATCTTAATTGTGCTTGAGCTGTCACGCATGATCACCCCAACCATTTTATCTACGTAGCATTGCCCTATTGGTTCGGACTCGTCAAGCGTTAGACGTGTCGCTTTGCCTCTGACCCACGCTGCCTGACATCATCATGGGCATGTGTACCTAGGTGGTTCAATCAGGGTTTTGTCGCCATTTTTCTATTTTCAACAAAAACTCTCTCATCTCTCTCTATCTCTTCACTTTTGCAATTACAACTCTTTCTCTCTCTTTCACCATAACCTTTCTCTCTAAACTCCACTATTGACCTTTGAAGCTTTTCTGTAACCGTTTTTGTTCACCACTTCCGGCGAGCATCCGATTATTCCGTTCCGATTAAAGGCATGATCTGACTTCGGCGAACGTGATTCTATTTCTGCGACTTCCATCTGTAAGTCCTTGAATCATCCCCTTTTTAATTTCAGTTTTTCGATTCTTTACTGTTCTTCACATTCTTGAACATGCCCCTATGTTTTCTATGTCTGTATATGCCCTTTGCACATTATTTTTCTGGTTTTTGCACACTAGCACCAGACTATCATGATCACCCTTAATTCCTTGTATTTCTTGCACGTGTCAATTCATGCCTTAAATGTGTTCTTGCCCTCTTTCTCTTCTGAATTTGTTGTTATCTTTGCCTATGTTTGGACTTTGAATTTGTTTTCTTTGTTTCTTTCTCTGTTTTCATATTCTTTCACCTCATTCTTGCCTATTTTAGTTATTTTCGCATAGATTTAGGTTTGGGTTTGCTTGGAACATTGTATACGTTAGGGAAATCGAAATCGACTGTACCTAAAAACTTCATTAGATCACCCAAATCCTTGTTTCAGTGTCCCTTGGGATTATGCCGAGGTCCCTCTATCACTAGGAAAACACTCCTGTATAAAAACCATATAAAACCCCTTTAGCCGAGATCATGGGTATGTTCAAATGGAGGGTATATTCCCCTAGTAAACTTGAATATTTTTGCCAAGAATTTAACATCCAGCTGACGTCCACCTTAGGCTCACTGGAGAGAATGACTTTATTATGTCTGAAGAGAATTACATGCCCTTCCTTATGGAGTAAATTATCAAGGGTGGAATCAGATTTCCCTTTGTCATCCTTTTCCGAGAAGTGCTGCACTTCTACAGGCTTAACCCTATATAATTGGCCATTAACACTTTAGGGTTATTAATGGTATAGCCGAGCTATGCCGTCGTCACAATGCTAGGATCACCCTTGCCGACATCTAGTATTTTATACCATGTGTAGCCTTAAGTCACCAGTGACTACACTTAGTACCTCAAACCCCGGTCTACCACATATAAATTGATAGCTAACCTTCCAGACTCCAACAAGGGTGTAGAGAAGACTATCTCATTGTCTCAGATAACTGGGAGTTTGTACCAGATAATGATCTCCACCTCTTTTCCTTTCGCCGAGGAGTTTTTAGGGAAGATGAGGGTAAGAACTCAATCATCCCAAAGCATACATTTTTAACATTGCATTGCATACTTAATCATTTTCTGATGTTTTTATCCTTTTACTTTGTTTTGCAGTGCTTCCTCAGCTGAGCAAATTATTTCGAAAGTCATACGTCTAGAGCCCCGACCTGAAATAGCTTATGGACTTATCTGTCCAGGACTACAAGGCTCCCGTCCTTCTGAACTATGTCCTAACTTACCAATCCCCTCTGTCCGACATCCCTGTCAGGAGCAGAACCCCAACATCTTTAATAACTCCACCTGTTGCATCTTTCTTCTGCATAGACCAAGTTTCCACCTTTGATCCAGTTGACCAGCCATCAACATTGGCTTTCCAACACATTCCCCCAACCTAACACTAGCTTCGTCCCTGTCCTCCTAACACACTGGCTAGGAGAACATGCAGTAAAAAGCGCCGAGGTTGTTAACACTCCAGCGTATGATCCTGCCAACCCTCCTTTTGCACTCTCTACTTTCAGGACTCGATAGCGGAGTTAGCCTTGTCACCACCTCTACCAAGATGGGTCACAAGCCAACAGTGGCCGAAGACCTGCTCGCCGAGCTGCCAAATGTTGTAACTATGCAGTCCACCCATTCCTCTCAATCCGTCCAAAAGCCCAAGAGGGTGAAGAAGGCCAAGGCCAAGGCCAAGGTCATTGTTGTTCCCTCTGACGAAGAAAGGGACACAAAGGATTCAGTGCCAATTTGCAAATTAGCCGAGGCTGAGAAGAGGCCAGCCATGGATGACTCCACCAAGGCCCTTCCCGCAAAGAGGTTGAGGTCCATCGACACTAGTGAAGAAAGGGATGCCTTGCTCGAGGACGCTTGGCTTTCCGAGATCATGGTGGGTGACCGACTACTGAGGGTCGGCAACAACGCCATCAAGGATGTTGAGGTCAGGGCCATGCTAACCACTGGCCTACTATTGCCTACCGATATGAGCGAAATCAATGATTGCAATTAGAATGAGAATTTCGCCTTAATGATGAGGCACATTGTCTTAGTAAGGTTCTTCATTCTTTTTTTCAATTTTTGCCTTTTTTATACTTAGTGAAATTTTACTAATTCACTTTTCTTTGTTGCAGGCCATCCAGTACACGCACTCCCATGCAGTCAAAGTCGAGTTGGTAAAGAAGGAACTCACCAAAAAGACCAAGGAGGCTGCAGGCTTCCTCTCCCAACTCAACAAGGCAAAGGCCAAAATCAAGAACCTGATGGATGCGGCCAGTGCAACTAAGGCAACCGAAAATAGGGCTAAAGTAGTTGCCGAAGCCACCAGGATGGCTACCAAGGTCATCGAAGACAGAGCTGCCGAGGCCGAAATTGGCTGGAAGAAGGCCTTGAGACAAAGGAGGCTGAGATCAAGGAGGCTGATGAGAAGGCCTACATAGAGGGGGCAGGCCGACGTCTAGGACCAGTATAAGAAACAAGTCAACCTAGCTTGCAACAAGGTTAAAACCTCAGTTGGGTTACTGTGTTGAAGAAGTTGGATGTTCTTGAGGACTCCCCTCTGTGTGACATTCTTAAGCTGGACGTGCCCTTCCCCTATTTCCAGTCCCATTAGAGGAGGAGGAGGAAAAATAATAAGAAGAAGAGGTTGCTGTCAACGCTACCACTAATGTTGCTAGGGCCAAGTTCCCAACTTTGAATGATCAGGTCTTGGACCTGACTAAGGACGATGGGGATGAGGTTTCCAAAGGCATTTCTCCCAAAAACGCCAAGGTCATTGCTGTTGAGAAGAGTCTTGATGAGACTCTAAAGGAAATCGATGAAGAGATTGCGGCTGAGGTTGGGAAGGTAGCGGAGCAAGTCGATGACAATGTTCTAGAGCCTAGCAGTTAGGATTTTTTTTTTCTTTTCTTTTAATTTGTTCTTTTTCTTTTCTTGTAAGCCGAAGTGCCTCCTTTGATGTAACAGAAAAAGCTTCTTTTTGAATGCAAGTTTATCTTGTTTTTCCACTAAGTGTTGTGAATGCTAAATGCTTGTTTGTTGTTGTTTTTATACACCTTGTATGAATCTTTCTAAGTATGGCATCTTCTCAACTTAATATATCGGACTACTATTGATCATCTCGGATCAAAGATCTCGGATAACTTCAACTTACAGTAATTCATCTCGGCTAACTTCAACTTGCAAAATTCTACGATTTTTTTTTTACAAGTGTCATACTTAACTTATTTATACACTTTGCCCCCTAATGCGAATCTAAGTATCACTTAGGTTCGCATTAATGATGCATTGTTTAAATCTTGCTTAAGTTTGAATTTTTTTTTTATCCATGACCAAGGTCATTGGTTTAGCTCGTCTAAACAAAACACTTAAGGCTTAACCTTAGTGCACCGAGAGTACTGACTTACCTCGGATTTTTGTACAAACTAGCTAGATCGTGGTTGGTTTCATCTTGTTTCTCATTGAAACATCTCTTTAACTTAGTTTATCATTGCAAATCTAAGTTAATCGTCTTGTGCACCTTGGGAATATCGACTTAAGACTTTTCAGTCTTATCTAACAGTTATAAATTTTAACAACATTTTGTAAAGAATAAAATTCATACTAGTATTTTATTAATGCTTTAGCTAAATCATTTGGATTACATATCAAAAACTTGAAAACGTAATGGTAAAAGAATTTTAAATTGCTTGTAAGTCTATGGTCTTTGCAGTTCCTTGCCATCATTATCTTCTAATCGATAAGTGACGTTGTCGGCAACCAAGTTGATTTTGTATGGTCCTTTCCAATTTGGGCCAAACTTACCCTCCCTAGGATCTTTTCTGTTGCCAACAACCTTTATTAGGACGAGGTCTCCAATTTGGAACTCTATAGGATTCACTTTCTTGTTGTATGCCCTTGCAAGTCTCTATTGGTATGCCCCCAGCCGAATTACTGCTCTTTTTCTCTTTTCTTCAATTAAGTCAAGATCTCAGGCAAGGAATGTTTCGCTTATTCTATTTTTTACTTCTTGAGTTCTGATTCCTGGAATGCTGATTTCTAGAGGTATGACGACCTTGGTGCCATAAGCCATGGCAAAAGGAGATTCACTAGTAGATTTTCTCGTTGTAGTGCGATATGCCCATAAAACATTAGGCAATTCCTCTACCCACTTGCCCTTGGAAGCTTCCAACCTCTTCTTTATTCCATCCATGATGGTTTTGTTGGAGGCCTCAGCTTGGCCATTACTCTGAGGGAAGTTGGGAGTTGACTAATAGTTCTTGATCATATAGTTCGCACGTAAGTTCTTGATCTACTTGGCATCGAACTGGGTGCCATTGTCTGCCGCAATGGCTCTTGGATCCTGAATCTTCTAATAATGTTCTTCCAGCTGAAATTTCTGACATCCACATCTTGGATTTTGGCCAGAGGCTCAGCCTTAACCCATTTTGTAAAGTAGTATGTGGCCACCAATAAGAACCTTCTTTGCCTAGTTACCTGGGCAATTGTCTAATCAAATCCATGCCCCAACTGGGCAAACGGAAAGAGACTGGATACTGAGTTAAGATCTCTAGCTGGTTGATGTATCAACGACCGTTGACACTTCTCACACTTCTTGACATAGACTTCGGCATCCTTTTGCACGTAGGGCCACCCATACCCTTGTAATATGGCTCTGTAGGCAAGGGATCTGCCCCCAGCATGGCTTCCATAAACTCTTTCGTAGATCTTGTATAGAAAATCCTCTACTTGGAAAGGATGCACACATCGTAGCAAGGGTCCTGTGAAGGACCTTCTGTACAAATGGCCTTTTACCGATAAGCAGAATCTTGCCGACTTCAGTCTAATCTTATGCGTCTCTTTTTGTCTTTTGGTAGCTGGCCATCTCTAATGAACTTGACCAAGGCATCTATCTAGCTTAGGCCCACCTCTATGCACATTGCCTCTTATTTTGTTATTAGGGTTCTATGCTAGGTCCTTATAGATAGTCTATCATTATTATTCTCGGCCTGTCCAATTTTATGGCGTTGGCAAGGTTAGCCAGGGCATCAGCATAGCTGTTGTCTTCTCGACAGACCTGCTGTAGCCGACAACTTTGGAACTGTGCTAATAACTTGATGACCTCTCTGATATAGGCCACCATCCTTTCATCTCGTGCTACTTATTTTCCTGTCACCTGGTTCACGATGAGTTGAGAGTCACAATAGACTACCACCTCCTCAGCTTTGGTTGTTGTTGCTAATTTTAATCTGGCAATCAGTGCCTCGTATTTTGATTCATTGTTTGAGGCCTTGAACCCTAGTTGGATTGACTACTCAATCATCTGTTCGTCTGGTGAGACTAGCACTACTCTTGCAACATCTTAAGTTTGAAAGTACTGGTTCAGTTTCTTCGATGCCATTACTAGGGTGAGTGTTAATTTTTCTAGAGGCAGGTACCTCGTCTCTACATTTGCCAGGGTCTTTATAGTGATCCGGGCTTAGACCCGACCCATTTATTACTTTTGAATTTGGGAAACCATATCCGTAGCGGTCGTCCTTCCCTTTTTTTCTTGTTGGATTATGGCTTTGAGGGTCGACACCATCCTTGGTGGTGTCGACACTGCCTTCTTTCTTGTGTTTTGTTTGGCTCTTGGGGTCGACATTAGCCTTGGTGGTATCGACGCCACCTTATTGCTGTGCCCTTAGGGTGGCTTCTAAAATTTGGGGGTCGACACCAGGCTTAAAGGTGTCGGCACTGACCCCTGTTATTGGCCTCTGGGGTTGACACCAGTCTTGGTGGGGTTGACCCTTCCATCGTTGCTTTGTTCTGGTTACATATTGAAATATAGGGTTGACACCTCGAGTTTTTAAGGTTGACACCTCCCCTTCCTGTCTTGTTCTGGGTTGCATTATGAAAAATAGGGTCAACACCACTATCTTCTAGGGTTGACTTTCGTCTCCCGCAAAACATTTGTGTCTCAGCTTTTATTCTTAA
Source organism: Camellia granthamiana (assembly GCA_036172215.1). Taxonomy (NCBI): domain Eukaryota; kingdom Viridiplantae; phylum Streptophyta; class Magnoliopsida; order Ericales; family Theaceae; genus Camellia; species Camellia granthamiana. The sequence continues at coordinate 194,636 of JAXFYN010000200.1, forward strand.
GGTTCGACACCACTATCTCGAGGGTCGACCCCTATGAGTGATTTTCAAATTTTTGGTTCGATTTTGAGCCCTATTTCTTGGGAGTTTAACTTATTCTTTCCTTTGACTTTAGAGCTATTATTCTACCACTATAAATATACCCCAAATACACTTTTCTTACTCACTTTCCCTCTCTCTCTCTCTCTTTCTCTCTCTCTCTCTCTCTCTTCCCTCTTTAAATCGTGACTTCTCTCTTTTCCTCAAAACTCAATTTTTTCTCACCTAGATCTTCAAATCTACTCACTTAGAGGTACCATCTCATTCTTGGTCCTTTGAAATAGATTGTAGATTGTGTCAAGAGCTTCCTTTTGATCCGAGTAGTTCATGATTTCGTTGACGTGGAGTTTTTTCGAGTTCTTCTCTTCCACCTTCTAAGCTTGAGATAGGGATTCTCTACACTTCTTTATGAGTTTTAATTTAGTTATTTATTTTTATAAAACCATTTTGTGAAAGAAATGGATTTTTGAAAAATCTTGGGTTTGGTTCGAAATCAAAAGGACGGGTTTTCAAATGGTTTATTGGGAATGGTTGTGGATAGATGTGTATAGATCAGACATGATAAAATGATGGGTTTTATCTAGAAAAATGGTTTATAAAGAAAAAAAGGTTTTTGCCCTAGAAATCTTAAATGTTGATTTTGTATTGATAAATGGAAAAGATGTTAAAATTGTGAAATTGGGTTGATGTTGATGAGGATGGTGGAGTATGCATTACCACTCACATCTTCAAATTTGGAAAGTTTACCTTTATGGAAATTATTTATTGTCTAGAGATATTTGTTTTGAGCTATCAATGGAGGATAGCTATGCTTGTTGTAGAAATTGCATGAGAATTAGGAGAATTAAAAACTAATTTCTTATCCATTTGCATTGAGCATTGTTTTATATTTATTTCATGGAAAATGTATTTTGTTTTAGGAGAAAATGGGTGAATTTGGAAGGAGTTATTGTTACATCAAATAAGTTGGCTTGTGTGTCCAGGGTGAAAGTCCAAAAAACCTCGCGTATACATGAGTGTCGATCCTGCGAACAAAATATCTGTAAAATGACAATAGTAGTGCTTGTATAGCCTACGTTTACATGGGTGCCGATTTATAGTTTCCCGCGGACGCAATTTCCATGAAATGTGATACTTGTCTACAGATTCCCAGAGATATGGTTCACTGGCCTGTGTTCCATTGAAAAGGGAATGTTTTGTGAATTGTGATATAAACCTGTCATTGCATGGTTTGAAAGAGATATGAAATGTTTTGTCACGAGCCTTGCATATGCATTTCACCCTTATATTTTCGTTAAGATCCATATATTGTTTTGAATTATTTCTATTTGACTTTGGCTCACCTTATGTGGGAAAATCATTTTCAGGTGTTGATGATATGTCTCTGCCAAGGCAATAGCTTGGGAGGACTTGAAAGCAAGGGCTTCATTTGTTTATTTGGTTGTATTTATTTGTACAAGTCTAAGGTTTTAACTGTATTGGATTTTAAAAACCCTTTTGTTGTAACCAAGCCCCGTCTTGGAAAATTGTAAGCCCTTAAGGCATTTCTTATTTTCTTTATGTCCATTCTATTATGTAACATATGCTATAGATTCATGGTTAGGCTTGTGAATGTGTACCTGAATATGTTACTCTTTTGTAAACTTAATTGGAAACTATGGAGATTAATTACTTCATTATTGATGTTATTTATTAATGTTGTGGACGGATTATTGTATTTATTTTGGGGCATTACAGTCTTGCTCATGTAATACACCATCTTTTGCTCTCCTTTTTCTTCTTGGACGACCACGGCATTGACAGCGTGGTCTGAGATTGCCAAATATAGGAATAGGTCCTCTTTTGGAACCAGATTTGACAATACCAGTGGGTTGTCAAATACTTCTTCAAGTCGGTGAATGCGACTTCGCATTTATCTGTCCATAGAAAGTCTGCGGCCTTCATTCCGGCTGATGAATTTGTTCAGTGCAACTGCCTTGTCGATCAAAAATTGTACTTCTTTTGTTGTCCATAGACTTTTTAGGTCAATGATGGACCTGATCTGAGTGGGGCTTGCTTCTATTCCTCTTCTGGTCGCCAGATATCCTAGGAATTTTCTAGATCCCACTCCAAAGGCACACTTTGAGGCATTCAAACGAAACCGATATGCCTTGAGGATATAAAAAACATCCTTCAAATCAGCTAGATGATTTGAAGGATCCTTGCTTTTCACGACTATGTCGTCAATGTAGACTTTCATGGTCTTTTTCGATTAGATGTTTGAACATCTTTGTTATTAGCCTCTGGTATGTTTGCCCCTGCATTTTTTAGTCCAAAGGGCATCACTTTATAGCAGTAAAGTCTATTTGAAGTAATGAATGTTGTCTTCTCTTCGTCTAAAGCGTACATGGCTATCTAATGATAGCCTCAATATGCATCAAGAAAGCTTATCCTTTCATGGCCAGTTGTGGCATTCACAACTTGGTCTATCTTTGGCAAAGGGAAGCAATCCTTTGGGCAAGTCTTATTTAGGCTTGTGAAGTCTACTCAAATCCTTCACTTGCCATTCTTCTTCTTCACTACCACTGTGTCAGACAACCATGTCAAGTAGTTTATTTCTCGGATTGCCCTGGCCTCTAGCAGCTTTTCTACTTCTTCTTCAACTGCTTGCATATGGACTAAATTTGGTCACCCGGCTCTCTGGACCACAGGTTTCACCGTCCTATCCATGTTAGGCTTGTGGCAAGTGTCCTCGGGGCTGATCCCTAGTATCTCGTAGGGCGTCTAGGCGAACACCTCTATGTTTTTTCGTAAAAGGGCTTCCATTTTCTATCATTTTCTCGGCCAAACTCGAGCCGAAGAGGAAGATTTGTTTTTTGTCCCCTTCTTGTACCAAAAACTTTTTTTAAGGGTTCCTGGCTCTTGTCGTTGGACTCTTTGCTAACATCACCCAAGACCTCTTGGACTTGGTCTTCTATTTCTGCCATCTCTGCTTCTCTAATAGTGCAAGTTTATTTCATTGCCACAATGGAGCAATTCTTCGTTTGCACTTGGTCTTCCCTCACCTCCTTTACCCTGAACTCAGTTGGGAACCGGAGTAATTAGTGTTGTGTTGAGGGAACAACCCTCATAGTATGCAGCCAAGGTCTTCCCAAAATAATGTTTTACAGGAAGGGGGTGTCTATCATGGTAAACTTTGTGGTTACCGTCTTGGTTCCTACTTGAACCTCCAGGTTCGTGGTCTCCAAGTGGCCATGTAGGGGTTCCAATAAATTTGACCATAGGGTTGTTGGATTGTTCCAAATTGTCCTTGTGGACTCTGAGCTCCTTGTAGAATTTGACATACATAATGTCATAGGAGCTGCCTTGATCTATCAGTATGCAGTTTACCTGGCATTCCTCGACTTTCAAAGTCACTACTAGAGCATCGTTGTGCGGATGCTGTACCATGTCTAGGTCTTTCTCTGTGAACGATATCATCAGCCCCTGCAGATGCCTTACCCTCTGTGTCTCATCTCGAATCTCGTTCTCGTTGACCTTCGTATGGATTACGTTGACAAGTCGTGGTCCATCTGCCTCCAGGTGCCTAGGCCAACTTCGCATGTTCTTCTCACGTCCTTACTTCGTCTTTCAAGTCTCTCAGGTGTCCCTGTCTGACCAGATCTTCTAGGTGTTTCTTCAGGGCCCTACATATTTGAGTCATGTGCCAAATTCCCGTGTGGTAGGCACAACTCTTCCCGGGGTTTCTGCCCATTGACCTGTCAAGATCCCTTGATCTTGGTTTCCTTGGTCCTCGGGATTCTTTGGGATTCCTCTCGCCAGGATTCTACCCGTACCGTCACTCTAGTATTGTTGATGTGAGTTTCCAAGTCTCTTTTCGTGTAGAGGGACTGCCGACATTGTAACCAGTCCCTCTCTTTCTGGGCGTTGACGTTTTTCTGCCGAAGTCAACATCTCCGGCAAAGGCAGTGTCAGCTTCTCACCTTGCTCTACATCACGAAGTTCACCACGGTCTTCAGATCCGTCAATTTGTTCACTAATTCCTTCAGTTCATCGTTTCTCCACATGTATCTTTCTTTCCATACCTAGCAATCACTTTCATTATAGTACTCTTCTTGGTGTCCTCTTCTTGGGGCCATTACGCCCCTTTGCAACGTTGTTGGTATCAGGGTTCACTTCTTGTACCTCTTCGTCATTGTTTCACATTCTAGTGTTGGGATCTACATACTCTTCTTCTTCACTATGCATGTCGTCCTCGAACTCTCACCTTTTGTCCGGCATTAGTCATCTATCCTATTAAGTTTCCATAGACGGTGCCAAATTGTGGGTGTTGATTTCCGACCAGGGAACTTAGTTGGAGAGCACGCGACAGAATAAATTAAACCAAGCACCTGCCAATAAGAAGATAAGAATACCACGGTGGCTCATCCACTCGGGGTTACTACGACGATCAAGTCAGTCAACCTAACTCTCAAAGATTTCACACAAGTATTTGGTGCACAAGTAAACGCATACCTTAGACCCACGGGGATGCCTCACTTTTATAGCCAACAGTGCCCCTCGTCCACTAGTAGTCTCACTTTATAGGACTCCAAGCACAATGCTTATCTTGGACTTTTAGTTAGATATGAATGAACCACTCAAAACTCTTATCTTTATCTGAACAAAGCGTATTACTTATTTAGGACTCTTGTCTTCTATCCAAAAATCTCAGATTCCGGTATCACCGCATCATATCTCAGCAACACCACAATCTCGGCATCATGGCTCGTCCACGTGGCACCTTGGGCAACACCTTGGCCACGTGGCGCGACCATAAAAATACATCCCTGCAATAAGTTAATAGGAACAAACGAAAAGTTGAAATTGTGACTAATTTCAAATTTCAGTTAAATTGAAGAAATTGAAAGTTTGAGGTTTAATTTGTTATAAGGGTTAAATTTTAGGGGTTTTTTTTTAATAATAATTTTTCCTAAAAAAATCTCTATACTCATTACATAAAAGTTATGTACAAGATGGAATATCTCTAATAATACTCCATCTTCCTTCGTAGAGGAGGCCAACAAGTAGGTTTAAACAGGTAATAATGAGTTATTCACTTAAAATGAGTTATTCACTTAAAAAATAATTAATATAAACTTACTTATATGGGTTGGACAAATGAACCTAACCTAAGTTTCTTTATTTTTTATTTTTATTTTTTTTTCAGTAGGTGCTGGTGGTAAATGTGGAGTGGTGGCGGCAATAGTTGATCAATTACGGTGACTACATGAATAGTAATGATGGAAGTAGTTGTAATGGTTATGGAATTATAGCAGCATCAATGACGTAGTGGTGGTGGTGATGGAGTAGCGATGGTGATGATAGTAATGGTGGATTGGAGTAGAGTTGTGTGGCGTGGGGTTGTAGTGTTTGTGGTAGAGTGGTGGCAAAGATGATGTGGTGGTGATGTTAGTGATGGTGGACATGATTATACTCTTTTAAATGAGTTTAAATGGATAATTTTATGTCTAACCCTTTTAAACTTAATTTTAATCATATTTCCAAGTCATAACCCATTTAGAACCATTTATGGATTTGGATATACCTAAACAAGTTTTAAATTTGTGCACCTGGACAATGTTCACAATTTTGAATTGAGTTTGTTAGCTTTATTTATGTAATAAATCATAGCTAAAAACCACATTTTCATGAAGCTTCTCGGAAAAATTATAAAAAATAATAAATGAAAAATCTCAAGCTTTGATCCTTATAACAAAATAAACCTCAGATTTTAATTTTGTCAATTTAAACTCTAATATTTTAATTTATTTTCAATTTAAGTTATTCATCTATTTTTGTTAAATAAAAATGATGGAGAAAAGATATTTGAATCATTAAACTCAATGTAGGTATATATAAAATGTCTAAAATACTCTTTTTTTTTATTTATTGAGTTTAACGGCTCAAATATATATATATATATTATCATTTTACTTTATAAAAATAGACAATTGGTCCAAAGTAAAAGCAAATCAAAATATTAAGATTTTAAATTGATAAAATTAAAATTTTAAAGTTTATTTTTGTTAAAAGAGTCAAACTTTGGAGTTTGTTTTGGAATTTTTTCAAACTTTTTTAATAATACTCTTTTTTTTTTTTGACTTATTCATTTTCTATTCATTTTGAACTAAAAGGAGGGGTGGAAAAGGTGAAAGAAATAAATTTTTATCATTTACGAAATTAAAGTATACTAGCCAAATTCTAAATTTATAGAGCCTCTTGGGACTTCCCAATGAATATCTTTTAGGGAAGCTATTAGAGCATTTCAAACCTTTCATTAATTTTTTCATCTAATTTAATTTTAAATTTAAATAAAAAAACATGATGTGATATAAACTAGAATCATTTCATCAAAATCTTTTTAAAATTTTCTTTATTTTCCAAAATTTTATTTTCATCAAATTTGATGAATCTTTATATATATATATTTATCTCCAATGTTTCATCTTTTTAAATTTTTATCAAATTCAAATTTGATGAAAGATCTGATGATTTCTTAAATCGATGAAAAAAAATAGCTCTCCCTTGATTTGATGAACATTTGATAAAAGGATTGGAGATGATTTTGAAGTATTTTTTTTATCAAATTTAAATTTTATAAAAGAAAATGTGAAATATTGGATATGCTCTTAGAGGATCTCCAACAATCTACACTATTTCTTTCCTAAAATATAATTAAAAAATTGATTTCATATTTTAGGGAGTCACTTTTTCAAATTCTACCCCTAACGTCACCTTGTATTCTTTCTCTATTCTATTAAAAAAAATTCTATTAAAATTCTTTCGCGTCTTCCTATTTGCGCCTCTCACAATCAATGAAATAAAATAAGAAATTTATATATTTGGGGGAGCTACAGTTACTCTCTACAAATAAGAAGCAACTGTAGCAACTCAAAATTTAGAGGATTCAATAGGGGCTCTGTTGGGGAGTTTTTTTTTTTTTTTTTTTTACAACAACAACTCCGTAATTAGCGGCGCGAACTAGAAGGCGCGAAAGGACTTAGCTTCCTCTTTCAACAAAACATCTATATCTCTCTCAACGAATCTCTTTCACTGGTGCAGGTTGTTCTCTCATCGTCTTCATCATCACCAACTGCAATTTCAGGTGTCTAATTTTCTCCGTGTCGTTGCCAATCTGAACACCTACTTCTTCTACTCTGTTTCTCTCTACGTAGTGTGTATCTCTCTCTTTGCTTCTTCACCAAATAGAAACGAAAAACTTGCAAATATATACGTGGTGCTTTGGTTTTGGTGATCGGTAATTTGAGGTCGTCTTTATTTGGAATTGAATTGAATTGTTTTTGTTGTTTATGTCCTTGAGCTGTTTAAAGTCCCAAGTTAGAGTTTTTAATCAAGTAGATAACTAGGATTTTAATGAATGACCCACTTGTGATTGAATAGCAATGGATAATCTACTTTTATTTAGTGGTTTAATAAGAAATCTTACGATTTCAATAATAAAATCTATAATTTGTTTTATTTACTGGTTTATGGGACTTTGTGGTTGAATAAAAATGGATATTTTATGTATATGAGGGCTTTGAGAATTTGATTGCAATGCGTGATTTTACTTCCTTAGATATTAAAGAGGAGTTTTTAAATTTATGAAAAAATCAATGGTTTAAAGAAATCTATATGAGAATCTGTTTTATTTACTATAGTTTATGGACTTTGTGGTTGAATATGAATAGATATTTTATGTAAGAGTTGTTGATTAAGGTAATGCCCTACTAACGCCTCGTGTATTTTTGAATTGGTAACTTCCAAGTAATGGAGTGATTACTTTGGTCTATCATGTTTAATACAGTTATTTGTGTATTATTATTGGGCATTCTTGAAGTACCATGTGATATTAGTTATGTGGTGATCTAAACCAATGGCATAGCATAAAACTTTAGGTGTGGGACAAGGGGTGACCAACTTGGTATGGATTACAGTTTTCTCTTTGTCGAGAGACCACGTAAGTAACAACACATGGTACTCCCGGACTATATAATAATTTTCCGTCATTGTGGGTTGTTCAATTTTAGTTATTTTTTTCTGCAATGTCACTTGCCTCCCCATTGATTACAAATTGAAAACATGTGTAGATTTTGATATTGGTTATAATTTTGTATGTTGGTTGGAAGGTTGGTCTTTGGTCAATCATTATTGCATATATATGCTACACATGGAATTGTTATAAATAGTTAGCTCTTGTTTAAATCCTATTTGTGTTTTCTATTCAATATGTAAGGATGAATTCACAAGGAGGCAAATACTTCACCAATCTTTTACATGATGTAATTTTTATGGATTCTCAAGATCAAATGGGTCAAAATTTGAAGCAAAGTACTCAAGTATTTACTGAAACAACTCAATTCTCACCTCAAATGGGATCCACTACTAAAAGATCATGTAGTGGAAACTTTTCACTATAGAGGAAGACAATCTCAATGTATTGACATGGCATAATACTAGCTTGGATGCAGTGCATGGGAATGAGCAAAAACATAAAATATATTGGTCAAGAGTATATGGGTATTCCCACAAGAACAAGCTCTTCAATTCTAAACATAATGTCAACTCTCTAATGCATCAGTGGTCAACGATTCAACTTGGCACAAATAAGTTTTGTGGATGCTTTTCCCAAATTGAATCAAGGCATCAAAGCGGTATAAATGAGGAAGACAAGGTAATTTTTTTATCTTTAAATTATACATTTTGCAATTATTACTCTTTTTTAACAAGGCCTTTTTCTTTCTTTCTTTTTATTTTTTAATTTTTTTTTTAAAATTTCAAATCTCTCAATAAAAAATTTTATACCAAGAATTGTATACAAGTTCATTTCAATTTGATCATTGTTGGAATTTGTTGACGTTCTAAGCAAAATGGTCGGAGGATTGTCAGAGGAAAAACCAACAAGAAAATTAACATTGACAACCATCCCTCCATTTACTCCAGATACAATTATGTTGTGTTTGGTTGGGGGATTTGAGAGAGATTTGGAAATGGAAATGGAAAATATATATGAAATGTGAATAAAATATACCTACATTTTACCTACTTTCACGCACATTTCCTTTTTTTCCTTTCCAAATCTCTCCTGAAATCCCTCTACAAAACATAATGTTAATCAAGGGAATGATGATGGATCGCACGATGCCTTTGCAGACTTGGAGAAACCAATAAGCAGGAAAGTTGAAAAGGAATGGATAAAGAAACAAAAGAGTAGAGATTGTATGACTTCACCTCTTGTTGGGATACTAATTAAGATAAAGGAAGATAATAAAAAGAATGCTGAAAAGAAAACAGAAATTCTCGAGAAAGAATATCTTCAGGAGGAACAAAGACTTCTTCATGAGAAAGAGAGACTTGCTATGAAAAATAAGATGTTCAAAGCGAAACAACTTGAAGAGGAGGAAAGAATTATGTTGATGGATACTAGTGGCTTGACTCCAATGCAAAAACAATATTATTGCCGTCAAATAGAAATCTTTGAAAAAGGAAATTAACTGCAAGCTATGGAAATTAATGTATTATGGAATGGACTATGATATGGAAATTATTGTATTTTGACTATAGTGCATGAATTTTGTAATGGACCATGATATGAAAATTTAATGTATTTTGGCATGGACCATCATATGAATAGCTTTATCAAGAGTTCTTATGTACACAATAATATGTGATATTGTTTTTATGTTTCTTATATGGGTATGTCTAATTTGATTTTCCTTTTGCTTATATAATGTTGCTAACAATTGTTTGATTTTGTTGTCATTCGTAGGTTGAACAAAAGTTTTGTTATGTTCTGTTGAAGATTTATTTATTTGTCATAATTATACTATTGTTACTCATCCCAAATGGTTTCATGAAATGACAATAATATTATCACTAGAAAATTAAAAACATGTGATGGAATTAATTGAAATTTAATAGCAATACAAGACTTCTAAAACAAAAATAATTGATACCATTCAAATATTTATATTTAAATAAAGTTCCTATCATTGTCCATGAACTAGCCACAAGTGTTCAACAAGGTCAGCTTGAAGTCGAGAACGAGTTTCGTTATCCATAATGCGATGATGATTTTGAATGAATTCCATAAGTCCAGGTGTATTCTCATGTGAGATTGGTTCTTGTGAACGTCCATCTATTGCATCATAATTGAAGTCTTCTGATGTATTGATATCTCCTTCATCCTCAACGATCATGTTATGTAATATTATGCATGCCTTCATAATATATTTCAGAGTTTTAGTTTTCCGAAAATGTGCAGGTTGACATGTTATCGCAAATCTAGCTTGTAACACTCCAAATGAATGTTCTACATCCTTTGTTGTGGACTCTTGGGTTGCAAAATTTTTTTTTTTTTTTTTTTTTTTTTTGGGTTTCCTCGTGGACATGGAATTTTTTTTTTTTTTTTTACAAATGTTGGCCATTGCAGATATATACCATCGGTAAGGTAGTATCCTATTTGTATAGTCATTACCATTGATTGAGTAATTGACTGGAGGACCGTGGCCTTCAGCAAGCTTGGCAAATACAGGAGATCGTTCTGGGACATTGTTGTCATTATGTGATCCTAGTAACCCCAAAAAAGCATGCTATATCTAAAGATCATATGATGCCACTACTTCCAAATAATTGTAGGTACATGAATATGACCAGTATACATTCCGCTTAATATAGTCGGGCAATTTTTCCATTTCCAGTGCATACAATCTATACTCCGCAACATTCTAGGAGATCGCGACTTCCACCAACTGTAGCAATCTAGCAATATCATCTTTTTTAACAACAATAGCTTATTTGAAAAAATTACAACAATAGCTTTAACAAACCTTTTTAAACTCTCTATTGCGGTGCTTTCTCTGTTCCTCATATATTCATCTATATAATTAGCCGTTGCTCCATAAGTAAGCATCCTCAGTTTGGCAATCATTTTTTGAAGAGAAGATAAACCTAGCATTCCAACAACATTTTTTTTTTTGGGATGAAGTATGGATGATGTGCTTCTAGTGCCATTTGAAAATGGAGAAAAAGAGAGCAACACATATGAAATCTCCTCCGAAATAAATTGGAAGCATATACAGATGGTTTAGTAAAATAGTCGAGAAAAACCTTTCATGGCCTTGAGAAGAATCACGTCGAATGAATTTGTAGCCTTGAATATAACTATGATGTGAGCTTGATTGTCTCTCAAGTTGCTCTTCTTCCTTTGCAACTACCATAGGTATCTCTAACTCATCATAAGAGTTGGAATCATTAGTAATCATATTAATTACACAATTGCGAGCCCTAGAAAAAAATTAGAGAATGAATTTTAGAAAAACTGGCATGAGATTGATGAAATCGAAGAGCTAATAGTCTTATTTATAGTTTTAAAAAAAAATGACCATTGGAAAAATGATTATTGGAAAATACTATTGTTCCAAAAATATTACATGAATTTGAGCAAGCCCCACTTGTCTCAAATTGCAAGACATGATGGGTTGGTACGCGGATGTCAATTGATGTGAGGGTTCAACTTTGTATAATAATTATTTTATTATTGCAAAAATGATTTTCACAATTCAAATTTAAAAATAATTGAAAAAAATATTTTAATTGAATAGAGGAAGAATAGAGAGTGTTGTCGGGATAAGTAGTTGAAAAGTGACTCCCACAGATAGGGAATCAATTTTTTTAATTATATTTTAAGGAAGAAATATGGTAGATTGTTGGATATGCTCTTAAAGCTCTTTCTCTCTCTTAAAAAACAAGTTTGGGGAGATTTGGTGTTGCTGTCAATTTATGAAGTGGATGAAGAATAACATTTGGAACCTCCTTAAAAACATCAACATAAAATTAATTGTCTAATTTGGTGTGTTGTTGAAGGTGTTGGTGTTAGAGAAAAATGGTTTATCACCATTAATTTCCGGTAATTTTAAGCTATCATTAATATAGGACCCACACCTCAGTTTTGGTGGGTCCGAGTGGCAACGTGTTCCTTGCCGTGTGGAGAACAAGAATATATACTCAGGTGGTCAAAATCATTTTCGAGTGAATGAGAAATTTTTATCGAAGTGAGCCTCGTGAACATCAATATGTTTGGTGTGGTTCCTTTGAGTTGGTATCTAAATCTTGTCCCACATAGGACACATAGAAGAGTTTCTGTAAGTATATATGCTCTAAGTTAGAGACCTTGGGTTGGGCCTCAAGGGGTACCCAAGTTTTGTTGGAGGAGGAGTTATGGACAAACCCAAAACCACCACCACCACACGCGCGTACCGCAGCCGTCGCCATCCGTCGGGGCGGGTTTGGGTCAAACCCGTCCTTATTTTTTGCTCCAAAATTATTTGAATATTTCGAATAATTTCTACGGGAAAAATTCAAATTCCAAAATTTTGAATTCAAAATTTTCAGTTGTAACTCTTCTCCATCTTCAACAGTCGTGCCTCCGGTCTGGCGACTATTCATCATAACGTTCTTTTGTTCCGGAAACGGCACTTCATTGCCTATATATATAGCAACCCTCCATTCCAAATGAGGAACATTGTTTTTCCCCTTTCCTTCCATCTTCTCTTTTTGTTGCTTCCTTCATTCTTCATCTTGCATCCTGTGAGAGTTCAGAAAAACGCAGCCTGGTTCGCTGTACAAACAGTACGCTGTGCTGCATCTGTTTGGGGTGATTGTTGAATCTTGAAGGCAGGATGTCCATTATTCTCGAGCACCTTAGGAGAGGATGAATTTTTGTCTTAAAGACACAGTGTTCAAATACTGGCCTCAATCACAAATTTGTTCTTAAGTTTCATTCTACAGAAAGTTGTAAGTTATCTCTTGTTTTGTGTTTAATTATTTATTGTAATTTAATTATTCTGTTAATTTCATTTTTTGTCAAAAAGTATTTCCAACAATTTTTTAAGACAAAAATTCTGTGTGTTTACTGGTTTACTTCTGTAAATCTGTTTCCGTATTTTTCGTTTAAAAAAATTAATTCATAGGAAAATTAACGTTGTTTGTGTGTGTATATATATTCATGTTTGTTATTACATTGTGGGTGAATAGTTATGTATAATTGTGTAATATCATTCTTTATTTCATGAGTGCATTGTGTACAAATATTTGTGGGTTATATATATTTGTTTTGATCTCTTGTATCTGGAGCATTATTAGTTTTATCTTTGGGAATATTGGTTTATTGGACTTATAGTTTTTTCACATGTACTGTGTATTAAAGTAAGATTATTTGTATACATAAATTTTATCTAATATAGAACAAAGTGTCTTTGTTTACTGGTTGCTAAATAACATTCGATTTCTGTTTTCTTCTTTTCTGGTTTAAATAAACTTGTAGTGTTTCTTACGCAGTATGAATCTGTAATTGATTGTTTTAATTGGTCATATTACTGTTGGTCATTTTATTTAATTTCGTAAGATAATTAATTTGGTCAATTTAATTGATTTCTTTTGTCAGATTATTTGTTTGATTGGGTTTATACTATAAAATCTGATTTTAATTCCAATAAAGATAAAATCTTGTTCTTCTCATATTTATTTAGTTATTTATTTTCCTATAGAATATTTTGTTCCAGAATATTGTTAGTTTTAATTACTGGTTTTATTTATTCTACTGTAAAATATTTTTTGTTTAATTTAATTTATTTTGTTAATTAGAAAAATGGCAATTGCGAGTACTGTTATTACTCCTAATCCCATTGTGCCTCCACCGGTGGGTCTATTCCGGTTGTTACTCCTACTCTAGCTCATGGCTCGGGTCATGGACATGTTCCAGTGAACCATGGGGAAAAACCTAAAAAATTTAGTGGTACCGATTTTAAAAGGTGGCAACAAAAAATGTTATTTTATTTAACTACCCTGAATTTGGCGAGGTTTTTACGAGAAGATGCGCCAACTTTGAAGGAGGATGAGAGTGATGTGCAAGTTGTCGTTGCAATAGATGCATGGAAACATGCAGACTTTCTCTACGGGAACTATATCCTCAATGGATTGGACAACACGTTGTACAATGTGTATAGTCCAATCAAGTCAGCAAAAACGCTGTGGGATTCCTTGGATCGCAAATATAAGACGGAAAATGCAGGAACAAAGAAATTTGTTGTTGGCTGCTTCTTGGATTATAAGATGGTGGATTCTAAGACGATGATCAGTCAAGTCCAAGATCTACAGCTTATCCTGCATGAAATTCATGCAGAAGGTATGTCTTTGAGCGAGTCTTTTCAGGTAGCAGCTATAATTGAAAAATTACCGTTGTCTTGGAAGGATTTCAAGAGTTATTTAAAGCACAAGCGCAAATAGATGTCACTGGAGGACTTGATTGCTTGGTTGAGGATTGAAGAAGACAACCGTGGGTCCGAAAAGAAAAATGGGCGTCATCTCATGGAAGCCAAGGCTAATGTAGTGGAACAAAAGCCTAAGCACAACAGCAAGAAAAAGAAGTATCCTGGTAAGAGTTCAAAACAAAGCTTTGGTTCAAAAACTAGAGAGATTCAAAACTTCACAGGCAAATGCCATGTGTGTGACAAACAAAGACATCGTGCCAAAGATTGTCACAAGCATCGGGCTCAACGAATCAGGAAAAAGAAACCTGCTCAAGTCAACATAACAGAGGAGGAAAATCTTTGTGCAAGGATTTTGGGATTACATGTGTTCGGAATGGTGTCTGAAGTGAATTTGGTAAACAACCCCAAAACATGGTGGGTGGACACAGGTGCTACACGCCACATTTGCTCCGAGAAAAAGATGTTCTCCACATATCAAGTGGTAGATAATGAAGAACAACTTTATATGGGCAATTCTTCTGCCTCCAAGGTTGAAGGCAAAGGACAGGTAGTACTCAAGATGACATCAGGCAAAGAGCTTACTTTGAAAGAGGTGCTGCATGTACCAGAAAATAAGAAGAACCTGGTATTTGGATCATTGCTGAGCAAGAATGGGTTTCGCCTTGTGTTTGAGTCTGACAAATTTGTACTCACTAAAAATGGGATGTATGTGGGGAAAGGGTACTCGGGCGATGGGCTATTCAAACTAAATGTAATGACAGTGGTTCTTACTCTTAATAAAAATAACACATCTTCTGCTTACATTGTTGAGTCTTTATATATGTGACATGGTAGATTAGGACATGTTAATTATGGTGGCTTACGTAGATTAATTAACTTAGAATTTCTACCTAAGTTTCATATTGATACAAATCATAAGGGTGAAGTGTGTGTTGAATCAAAATTGACTAAGGCATCTTTTAAGTCAATTGAAAGAAATACTGAACCTCTGGATCTAATCCATAGTGATATATATGATTTGAAATTTGTTCAAACACGAGGAGGAAAAAATATTTCATAACCTTTATTGATGATAGCACTCGATATTGCTATGTATACTTGCTGCGAAGCAAAGATGAAGCCTTAGAAAAATTCATTGAATTTAAGGCTGAGGTTGAGAATCAACTTGGCAAGAAAATAAAGGCTATAAGGAGTGACAGAGGTGGTGAATATGAAGCACCATTTGGTGACTTATGTTCATAATTAGGAATAATACATCAAACCACCGAGCCTTATACACCTCAACAAAATGGAATTGCTGAGCTGAAAAATCAAACTTTGAAAGAAATGATGAATGCCATGATAATAAGTTCGGGGTTACCTCATAACTTCTGGGGGGAAGTAATACTTTCCGCTAATTATATTCTCAACAAAATTCCTCATAAGAAGTCTAATAAAACACCCTATGAATTATAGAAAGGTCAAAAGCCTTCCTACATATACTTGAAAGTGTGGGGGTGTTTAGCTAAGGTGGCAATACCAGAACCGAAAAGGGTTAAAATTGGACCCAAGACTATTGATTATATTTTCATAGGTTATGTAAACAACAGCAGTGCCTATCGGTTTTTAGTGCATAAAAGTGGGAACACAGAGATTCATGTCAATACAATTATCGAGTCAAGGAATGCATCATTTTTTGAAAATGTATTTCCTTGTAAATTGACCCAAGAGCCTAAGAGGACCTATGATACTGCTTTTGACAATGATCAAGGACAGGTTGAGGAAAATCCAGAGGAAAAAGTCGAGGAGGAACCCAGACGTAGTAAAAGGGCTAGGATAGAAAAAATTTCGGTCCTAATTTCTTAATGTACTTATTGGAAGAGGAGCCTCGAACTTTCAAAGAAGCAATGTCCACTCTTGAAGCTCCTTCCTGGAAAGAAGCTATCAATAGTGAAATTGAATCAATTCTGCAAAATCATACATGGGAATTGGTGGATCTTCCATCAGTCTGCAAGCCTCTTGGTTACAAATGGATTTTTAAAAGGAAGATGAAGCCGGATGGTTCAATTGACAAATACAAGGCAAGACTTGTAGTTAAAGGTTACAGGCAAACTGAAGGAGTAGATTATTTTGATACTTAGTCACCTGTAACAAGAATAACGTCCATTCGAATGTTAATAGCTATTGCAGCTTTGTATAATCTTGAGATCCATCAAATGGATGTTAAGACTGCATTCTTGAATGGCGATTTGAATGAGGAAATTTACATGTAACAACCAGAAGGGTTCATGGTTTTAGGGCAAGGGAAAAAAGTGTGCAAACTTGTGAAGTGTCTTTACGGTCTAAAACAAGCACCTAAACAATGGCATGAAAAATTTAACAATGTAATGATGTCAAATGGATTTAAAATTAATGAATGTGATAAATGTGTTTATGTGAGAAACACAGAAAAGGGATATGTCATTGTTTTCTTATATGTAGATGATATGCTCATCCTTGGTAGTAATAATGAAATGATCAAAGCTACCAAGAAAATGTTGAACTATAAGTTTGACAAGAAAGATATGGGAGTAGTAGATGTTATACTTGGAGTAAAAATTTCAAAGACATCTGACGGATATACCTTGTCTCAAGGACATTATGTTGATAAAATACTTGAGAAATTTAACAAGCAGACGATCGTTTTGCTAAGACCCCTATAGATGCTAATCTTCATTTGTTGAAGAATATGGGTGAAGGTGTGTCACAAGTAGAATACTCCCAGATCATCGGAAGCTTAATGTACCTCATGAATTGCACACGTCCAGATTTAGCATATGCAGTTAGCAGATTAAGTAGGTATACAAGCAATCCACGAATAGACCACTGGACAACAATAGTTAGGGTACTTAGATATCTAAAGTATACTCGAAACTATGGGCTGAACTATATGAGATATCCAGTAGTGTTAGAGGGTTACAGTGATGCTAATTGGATCTCAGACACTAAAGACTCCAAGTCTACTAGTGGTTATGTGTTTACCCTGGGGGGTGCAGCAGTCTCATGGAAGTCATCCAAACAGACATGCATTGCAAGGTCCACAATGGAGTCCGAGTTTATTGCTTTAGATAAAGCAGGTAAAGAAGGAGAGTGGCTTCATCACTTTCTAGAGGATATCCCAATGTGGCCAAAACCTATGCCATCCATTTGCATTCATTGCGACGGTCAAACAGCAATGGCAAGAGCATAGAATAATGTGTATAACGGTAAGCCTCGTCATATTCGACGGAGACACAATACTGTTAGGCAACTGCTCTCAATGGAATTATCTCCATTGAGTACATAAGGTCAAAAGATAATATCACGGATCCGTTAACCAAAGGTTTGACCAGAGAGCAAGTGTTAAGATCATTGATGGGAATGTGATTAAAGCCTACTAACTAAAGAGTCATCTTAATGGCAACCCAACCTAGCTGACTGGAGATCCCAAGGTCTAGGTTCAAAGGGCAACCGAATTATGTGTGACTCATTAGTATCACTAATGGGACTTTTTTACCCTTTCCTATGATGACATAGTGATGACTGCAGCGTTAATCAGGTTAAGCTTTGCTTTTAATGATTTTCATATCTTGGAAATCCAATTGGGGTATAGCAGAATACTCTTAATGAAAATCACCTATATGAGTGTGAACTGGGCCGGTTCTATGAGAATTGGGAAAATGCTGAATTCTCTAGAGCATTCGGGAAAACCAGGAATTGTCCAAGGCCAAAATGGGCACAACCGATAGAACCAGATTGTGTATGGAAATAAAACTGTGTGACAGACTGTTGTCTCGGTTTACACCAATGGCAGAATAGTTCAAGACATCATGTTCACTAATCAGCCAGTAAACCTGATAGCCTTTCACAAGGGAAGGTTCAAAGCCAAAAGCTACCTATCCTTTGCAAGATATTTTCAATTTTGTAGTCTCAGTGTTTGCATGTTGTTGCATATTCGTTTTCAATTTCATTCATGTGGGGGATTGTTAGAGAAAAATGGTTTATCACCATTGATTTTCAGTAATTTTGAGCTATCATTAATGTCGAACCCACACCTCAGTTTTGGTGGGTTCGAGTGGCAACGTGTTCCTTGTTGTGTGGAGAACAAGAATATATACTCAGGTGCTCAAAATCATTTTTGAGTGAATGAGAAATTGATACCGAAGTGAGCTTCATGAACATCAATATGTTTGGTGTGGTTCCTTTGAGTTGGTATCTAAACCTTGTCCCACATAGGAAACATGGAAGAGTTTCTAAAAGTATATATGCTCTAAGTTAGAGACCTTGGGTTGGGCCCCAAGGGGTACCCAAGTTTTGTAGGAGGAGGAGTTATGGACAAACTCAAAACCACCAGCACACGCGTGTACTGCTGGCCGCCGCCGTCCGTCAAGGCGGGTGTGGGTCAAACCTGTCCTTATTTTTTACTCCAAAATTATTTGAATATTTCGAATAATTTCTGCGAGAAAAATTCAAATTCCAAAATTTTGAATTCAAAATTTTCGGTTGTAACTCTTCTCTATCTCCGACTAGTTGTGTCTCCGGTCTGGTGACTGTTCATCATAACGTTCTTCTATTCCGAAAACAGCACTTCACTACCTATATATAGCAACCCTCCATTCCAAATGAGGAACAATTTTTTTTTCCCTTTCATTCCATCTTCTCTCTTCATTGCTTCCTTCGTTCTTCATCTTACATCCTGTGAGAGTTCGAAAAACGCAGCCTGGTTCGCTGTACAAACAGTACGCTGTGCTGCATCTGTTTGGGGGTGATTGTTAAATCCTGAAGGTAGGATGTCCATTATTCTCGAGCACCTTAGGAGAGGACGAATTTCTGTCTTAAAGACACAGTGTTCAAACATTGGCCTCAATCACAAATTTGTTCTTAAGTTTCATTCTAGAGAAAGTTGTAAGTTATCTCTTGTTCTGTGTTTAATTATTTATTGTAATTTAATTATTCTGTTAGTTTAATTTTTTATCGAAAAGTATTTCCAACAGTTGGCCTATAGTGGAGGATGGTTGAGGTTGTGGTGAACAACAGTAGTGTTGTCAAAGATCACTAATGGTGGGAGCTAAAAGTGGTTAATGGTAGAAGTGGATCCCCAGGTAGACGAACCACCGCCGGATTCTCAACTTCTTGCTACAAGTTGTTGGGTATCTATTCTGCTGGTGCTTTCCAGCTGAATTTCCTATTTAGTTGTATGGTCAAAAATTAATACCCACAATATATTTTCTTAAGTATTTTATATTATTAAGTATTTTATGTTTTTTACTGTTAACAAACTTTTTGAGAATTAAAAAGTAACAAATTAAATAATAAAATCCGAAGGGAAAGACTAGGTGTGTCATATATAATTTATAATTAAAGAAGAAAATGATATAATTTCATACTTTCTAAGTTATAACTAAAAAAAAAAATCATAACCAAAAATATAATGAGTTATAATTAAAATATTGTTATAATTAAAGAATAAAATTAGTCATAATTAAAAAAAATTAATTAAAAATACATATAATACACTCCTTTAAAAAATGTGTATAGTAGAATTTCCCAAAACCAGAATTGTAAACCAAGACTTTGAGAATTTAAAAGCTACAAATTAAACACTAAAACCTGAATGGTGAACTAAGATAGCATTTCATACATATTTGTATACCTTAAGGGTTATACATTTATATACAACTAGAAAATATATTATATGTGCAGTTGAAATAATTATGGATGTGTTAGAAGCAGTTAAGAATTTTTTGAATTACAAAAACTTAGGTGATGTTTGGTAACGTTTACGTTTATAAAAAAATTATAAAATAATTTTTATTTATTTTAAAAAATAAAAACAATAAACACATTTGATTTGAATAAAATATTTAAAAAAATTTAACAAACAAAAACTCAAAAGCATCTTTGTTAGATTTAATGCATAAAACGTTAATTTTGATGCAGGGACAGAGTTTATGATGATGGAGAGAGAAAGAGCAAGAGAGCTATTGATGCTGGAGAGAGAGACTGGTTCTTTTTTTACCGTTGAGGAAGACGTATATTGATAATGGAGAGAGACCAGTAGATAACATATTACCGTTGAATAAATGGGTTACAAAATGGGTCTCCCTAGTTTTGAACACCAAACCTCTCAAGCGGTTAAACCATTTTTTTTTTTTAAAAAGCAAAAACATCTTTTTCTTGTTTTTATTTTTTCATCCTTATTTATAAACTAAGGGGTTGTTTGTAGTATCTTAAATAAGTACATTTTTTGTTTTTTTGGACTAAAAAGTTGAGGAAAAAAATATGGTTGTTTGGGTTAACTTTTTGACTTTTTACAAAAAAATGTATATTAAAAAATTGTATAAATTAGTATGTAAGAGAAGGCAGGAAAAGAAGCAATACGGCCAACCGTCTTGGGCAGAGGCATTTCACATAAGAAATGGTTGCCTCATTTGTGGGCATTGCATTGGACTGTGATGTTCGGCCTGTGGGGGCCGACCACAGGTCTCTTTTTGCTAATCGAAACCGTTTAATATGTAGAACTCGTTGAGTATTATATACTTATACAAAATCACGTTGATCGGATATCGATAGCTATCTGATCGGATAGTTTTTTTTCAACTGTTAACTATAACACCATCCCATTTTTATTTTATAGAAAACTGATTTGATCATATAGTTAGCGATATCCGATCAACGTGATTTTTAATGGGCATATAGCACTCGACGAGTTCTACACATTGACGGTTCCAGATTATCAAAACGGGACCTATGATGGCCCTCCACGGGGCTGAACAACAGTGTGCTTTTTGTGCAATATGGCTGTACAATTTTTTCAAAAAAATTAACTTCACATGTGGACGTCAGATTGAGTTTTATTATTTTTTGTGTAAAATTAATTTTTTTATTATTTTTTTTGGTGAATAATGATAACTTTTTAACTTTTTAGATTATTTTGAAGATGCTAAACCAGGCTTAAGATTAACTATTTATAAACTAAAAAAATTACCAAAACACGTTAATTTTTAAATTTTATGTAAATATAAAAAATAAACTAAAAATAAAATGATTATTGAACATACCCTTAATAATAGCATAATTGTTTTTCTAACTACTTTTCTAAGTATTTTTAGAAAAAGAAAATGTGTAACAATTTACAATAAATTTGATATTTCTATCAGATTTACTATAACACGATGGGATACCATACAATATGTAATTCAAAAATAGAAAACTGATCCACGATTTATATCTCGATTTGACAACTATGCCAAAGATATCCAATTCTGTTGGCTATTTTTGACACTTCGAAGGTTAGAAATGTAACTCAAGCTCACCAGCAAAGATCTGAAAAGTCCTTACAGATAATAAATGTCAATTTTTTTATCAAACGATTCTGTTAAGATTCTCTTAGCCTCAATGAAGAGCACTTCACTATGTCGTGTTGAAAAGATAAACCAAAACTTTAACTCAAATTCACAACAAAATAGGAGGGAGAGATTGGACAGAAATTGCAATTGATTAATTATATAAACAATTATAAAATATTACTTTTAGCAAGGGCAACTTTGAAACTTTTAAACCGATTGGGTTATGGAATTACAAGATTAATATACTCCTACAAAATATAAGTGCAATGCATAAAAGTAAAATGTAGAAATTTAAAAATAAATGAAATTGACAAAGACGTAGAGTCTGGATTTGGCCAGAGGTCTCTTCAGTCTTTGATTCCATCTATTTATAGCTTTCTCTTGGTACCTTTGAAGCAGTTAGGCTGCTATCTTTCACCATATCTTCTTCCTTTTCGCTACTTCTTAGGGCCATAATCCTCACTTTGTGCATGTATAACTGCTAGCAACTGCTCTTTATTAACTCCTTCACGTGCCTCTCACATGCCACTTATCGTATTTACCGGTTGAAGACTTGCATTCGCAGCTCATGTGGGCACCTTCAAAGGTAGGAGGACTCTTCAGTATCTAAATACCCTTTGCTTGCCACGTGTCTCCTTCTCACTGGATAGTTTAAATATGGTGCCAATAATACCCCATGCACTAGTTCAAGCATAATTGTTACACTAGTGAACATATTTTTTGGCGGTTGCTCTTCTCCCACGATCACCACTCCTTAAATGTAACTTTTACTATTAATGATCCTCTTCTCCATGATCACCTTGCACTATTGGGTTCTCTATTTAATGAGGTTCGAATTGAAAAGTAAGACCTATCAACTTCAAAGACTCCAAAGAAATGGCTACCTTGGATATGGAAAAGGGTGACGCTGAGGTTATGGAGGTTGATGTGAACACAACTGATTGTCCTGTGTCTCCAGAATTAGACTCTTGTCACAAGGCTATTCATGTGACTTCCCCTTCTTCCATTTTGTAGCCAGAGCACCTTGATGTGTCTAAATTACTTCACTCAGGCTGGGAAGCACCTCTATCTTCTCCTTTGATTGACACTATTCCTGGCTAAGGATCTTTTCTCCCGTCCACTGGCTAGGATACTTGGGAACCACTTGCAATGTCTACTACTCATTTCAAGATCCATCATCATTTCTTAGAGCGAGAGGACCCCCGCACTATCTCATCCAACCATTGAAACAGGGTTATATAACCTTACCGGATGCCATTTGAGAATCACAGTCCTAAAAAACCGTTTTCTTTATTCTTGGCATTTGACCTCTGCCCCTTTTCGACTCAACAAAAAGGTTTTTTCTGATGGGTTCTCATTAGGTTTCATTCCTACTCCTGATGAGGCCTCATTGGGGCTAGACCCTACCATGCTGCCCAAACAAGCCGAATATGCCCTTCTGATTGGCTTAAATACATTATTGAGGTACGATATCTTGCTGGGTTTCGAGCTAAACCTTCATTACCATTCCTCCCTTACCAACCCCAATGGATTTCGAAGCTTCAAATGGCTATTGAAGATTACGTCCTAGATACCTCCCAACCATCATACTCTGTTTATGGTCATGCCAAGTCTAAGGGTAAAGGGCTCTTAGTGGCCTTCAGTCATCTGCTTTTTGACATTCTCCATGATGATATCTCCCACAAGAACTTTCTTTGGACTTGTGAGGTGTTCGTTCGAAGCCAATCTCTTAATTTTGCTACATTGACTGAAGCTGAGACTTTTCTCGACTATTTTCCATCCCTTTTAAACTAGCATGCCTTATCTGAAACAAAACACCAAACCTTGGAGGATGAAGATAGCTCTTATTTGGGTGCCAAGTATGAGGCCCTTGGGATTTTATCTGACTTGGACAATCTTGATCAACTTTCTGATGTCGATGACCATTGCTGTTCCCTAAGAATTTCAAGAATCTACAAGCTTTAGAAATCTCGAAAGAGAGTCTTTGGAGAACCAAGCAAAAGAGTCTTTATTGAAACTAAATTTTTTTCAATCTTAGCAATTCGCTGTAGACAAAATTAAAGAGAGGTTGAAAAAAGAAGCTAAACTCATAAAGTATTCTTTGTTCAAATTTCATGACATTGTAACTTCCCCCCCTCCCCCCTCCCCCTCCCCCCACTTTTATGAGGTTGAAACCATCTTTTTGTAATCCTTCAAATCATTCAATGAAATGAAGAGTCTCTTTAATTACATGAACTTTGTATGCACTAGTTTGTTTTTAGTCAAATGTGTTGTAGTACTCTGCAATTCGAAGGTTAGGAATCATCTTACCAATTAAAACAATTAATGTTTCTCGATGTTTTAAAGCAATTAGTAGCTTCAAAATTATCTTCTAAAGGCCAAAAAATCAACATGTTCTTGATACCCCATAAGGCTCCAGGCTTAAAAGCACACTTTCACTTGGGAGCCTATATTTAAGTGCTTGGCCTAGTTTAAACTTTATATTATTTTTATGCGGGTATTTCGTGAAATAACCTAACCATTTGAGGAGAGAAAGATATAAATAGTCAATTTTTTGTATTACTTTCAATTACGCTTCCTCTTCAAGACTTACTCTGCCTTTTCCGGTTCTTCTTTCAAACCTTAGCTTTCTTACGAAACAACGGTGTTTGGTTCTCACACTAGCCCATCTATGGAACTCCAACATTTAAGCTTTAAATTTCCCTTAGAAACTAACCTTGCTACAAGGTCTATTGACACTTGTCTCTTCATTCTCCTAGATATTGATGGGGTATTTGGTTTGGGTCCAACATTCAAAATGCTCATATGGTTGAGATGGCACACTTGTATCCTTGCCTTGAAGATTATCTTCATCAATACCAAAGTCAATTGCATTAGGATTCTTGGTCTGATGACAAACCATTTCGAATGTGGCCAATGATTAATGATGAGTGGATTGACTGGTATGAGAGAGTTACTTTAGAAGGGAAAGCATTCAAGGGTGCTCCTTCGATTGAGATGGCACACTAGTATCCTCGCCTTGAAGATCATCTTCTTCAATACCAAATGTGGCTAATGATTAATAGTCAGTGGATTAACTGGTATGAGAGAGTTACTTCAAAAAGGAAGGATACCTTATCTCAAGTAGGTACTCCGCATATTTAAATACTCCATCCCCTATGATCCATACTTGATTCTTGCTATCCTTTGCTTTGGAACCCCGTATTTAATTTCTTCTAATTTCGAAGCAGTATGATGGTCCTTACTGTTCTTGACCTATGCCATCTTCTTGTTGTATTGCCTGCTTTGGATTTTTTCAGCCCAAAACTATCAAGGCAAAATTGTCCTTGACCTCTAAAATCCTACTAGTAACCTATCTTACTCACACTTCCTTAGTAAAAGAACAGAGGAACTGGTCTTGCTAGTGACCAGGAACTTTTTGACTTCTTCCTCTTTTGGTTGTGCAAATTCGTAATGTGCACACCTTCACAGAAGATCATTACTAAATTCATCCCCCTGGTCAAAGCTTCTGCTTCGGTAAATTTCATTACACTTGCTCCTCTTATTCTTGGCCATCTTTACAGGTCCTACTATTCTTTCTATGAAAAACCTTTAGATCCCAACCTAGGAGGACTAATTTGGGTACTTCAGTTTTGGCTTTCCGCCTACTTTCCTTGAATTCAGAACTCGGTTCATCAGCTATCCTAATGATATAGATGCTATCACATATGGAGAGTTATATAGTAGAGTAACTCTATGGAGTTCTACATTCCAATTCTACTTCCAATCCTTTTTGGAACTTCTTTTGAACTTAGAGCCTAAATTTTTTTACTCCATTCGATCCCAAACAAGGTGTTCAATGGCTTTAGGACCTATTGGTAGATAAGGAGGGCATAAATAGGGTTTATAAGGAATGTTGGGCATCAATTCTCACTGCTAGATCTCTTTTTATTGCGAATTCAAACCCAAAGCGTACAAGTGCATTGTTGAACCCTATTGCCCTGCTCAATTCACTAGGTAATTTGAATTAGTTCAACTTATCCATGCTCATTACTATTCCTTCAACAATCCTCAATTACAAAATTGAGAATTAAGGGTAGCCTCAACTAGAATTAATGACTCAGTGGAGGTCTTGCACAAGAACATGGCTACCCTTAGCTTGGCTCCGTTTGTTTCAATCCCTATATCCTCTCGTACTTTCTAATGCTAGTGGAGACTTAGCATGGTCCTTCAATTTACTCTCTTATTGCCCTCTATGTTGAAAAACTTGAGTCCTCTTGAGGTTAGTTCAAAGGATAACTCCACTTCTCTCAAAGTGGGTCCAATAGAAGCAGTGGAGTTAGAACAAGTTGCCCTTATAGCTACACCAACACCTGCTTTAGCCACGAGAACTTATTCCAGATTGAGTAAGTATCATTCTAAATTCGAACATTACCCAACTTGTTTCATATACACATTTGATATATGTTAATGA
>JAXFYN010000201.1:0-170931 GCA_036172215.1 Camellia granthamiana
GATAACACAAGTGCCATAAACATTTCAAAAAATCCTGTCCAACACTCTCGCACCAAACACATTGACATCCGTCATCATTTTATTCGAGAGTTAGTGGATGAAGGCCTTGTTGTTTTGGAACATGTTTCTACTGAGCATCAAAAAGCTGATATTTTTACAAAACCCCTTGATCTTCTTCGATTTGAGTTTCTTAGAAAGACCTTGGGTGTTATGTCTCAGTAACTAGGCTGTTGCTTGTGTGGTGAGTGTGAGTGGTTGACTTGCTGTTCTTGGATGTGATAATCTATGATTGAGTCCTGATATCTTTGCATCAAAATTTATATGAACACTGCTCATGTTGCATACAAGATCTTTTTCATCTTTGTTCATAGCTCATTCTGAATGCCCATACTCATTTACTTCATGATCTCATTCAGTACACATCATTGAGATAAACTGTTGCAGGGGTTTCCGCACAAGTGATCAAAGTTCTCTATGGACCACTGACAGCGTTTCTTGTACTGTTTCAGAGGAATTGACCTATACTGGTATATCATGGGTGATGTTAAGTCTCTTAACCATCTACCATCTTATTTCACTTCCATGGTTTCTCCCTCAGTACATGATTTTCGGGCATTAGGAAAAGGCTACCTCAGAGGCACCAACCAGGCCATCATTATAATTTCATTCTTCTCTGGTTGGTTTCCATACTCTTGAGCGTGTATGCCACCAGTGAGTGCCCACAAGAAAGAAAAGTTAAAAAAAAAAAAAAAAAAAAAGGATCATTGTCTGAGGGGGAGCTTCCGCATTTACTCAACAAATACCCCGTGATTCCCAGTGGTTTGACTTTTCTTTGTGATGGACAGTTACTCTTGTCGGAGGTCCAGCCATCAGATCACTACGAGGATTAACTCTAGCTTTGTGGCTCTCGAGGATTGCACACACACACATTCTTTATATGAGCTCTCATGTGTGTTTTTGAGTTATGCATTCTCATGATGCGTGTGGCCTTGATTTAATATTATCTGTTTTATTCATGAGCTGTTGTTTCATCCCTTTTCTCAAAATTTTCAGGACTCATACTTGATGGATTCTCTTGTCCTTGTGGAATAGTCCGTCACCTGGTCACCTTGCTGCTTACAAGACATCTTGGTGTTTTTATATTTAAAAAAAAAAAAAAAAAAAAAAAAAAATGTTTTTTTTTCTTCTTGGCTCGAGCGACTGGGTCCTCGCTCGAGCGTGCGTCTGCTACTGCATTTTACCTGAGAGTGTGTTTTCTTGGCTCGAGCGACCTTGTCCTGGCTCGAGCGAACTGTCGCGATTCAGTTTTTATAAAACAGGGGTCTCTTCAGTTTTGTTTGCATCTCTTCCCATTCCTCTTCTCTCTCCCCTAGGGCTTTCGTGTTCACCATTGCTAGGCTCGTTTGAGGGTTCTTGCTTGGTTTTAAGGCTTTTCCGCTCCTTCCCATTTCTCCTCATTGGTAAGTTTTTTTTTATTTTGTTTTATTTCTTCCTTGTTTCGGATTGGGTTTGTGTCTGTGCTTTGCCTCTTTCTAGAATGCATTCCAGTGGGTTTTTAGTTTATTTTTTTTTTTGCTACTGATTTCGCTTCTCTTCATGCTCTAGGGTCCTTGGTTTGATTTTTATGCTTTGCATTGCTTCAAGGGTTTCGATTTGGGTTGGTTTGGCTTGGTTGTTTATTGGTTTAAACATTGGGGTTTTTAAGGTTTTTATTTTAGGTCTCATACTGGGATTTTCTTGTTGTTATATTATTTATCCGAATGTGTCTGTGAGATTGATTCATGTTTTTAGTCCAGGGATTTGCTCCATATTCTGTGATTGCCTTATGTTCACCTCACGTTTGGTTTATGATCTCTGTGTTATGTTTGCCCTGTTTTTCTGATTATCATTTACTTAGCCTGGATTCTCATTGTTTTTCTCGTTGGCTACTGATATATGATTATCTGATTATCATTTACTTGTTGTTCTAACTGTTTTTGGCCTAATGGACTAATGGTTTTCTGTCTGTGTTTCTTGGTTTGGCATTGGGGTTTTGGGGTGGTCTGTTTCTGGATTGTGCCTTGTTCTGTCTTCCATCTGTCTCTGTTGTGCCTCTGTGGTATGTTTAGTAATGGCAGAACCTTCCAAGCGTCGCAAGAAGGCTGTTTCCCGACCTTCCTTCAATACCTCCAAGTTTGAGTCAAAAGAAAAGGCCAAATTGTTTAGGGAGTCTTATGTCTCTCGGAAAGTTCATTTGGAACGAAATGTTTTACCTAATGCATTTGAGGTGATTCCTATTCGGTCCTTGTTTGATCCCTTAGGTGGTGACCAAGTGTTACACTTTTCCGGTCCCCAAAACCTTAGTCTCATCCGCGAGTTTTATTGTAATATGCATTCTATTAATCGCGAGGCTTGTACTTTTCAAACTTGGGTTAGGAAACATCCTCTTGTTATCACTGATGATGTGTTTCGTGAGTTTCTTGGTCTTCCTGAGATTACTGATTGTCATTTCCCTTTTCTTACCCGGGCTGGTGTTAATTTTGATATGGTTGCTTCCGAATTGTGTGGTGTTTCTAGGACTTGGATCACCGGGGCTCTCATTCAGCAGAATGAGATGCTTCCTCGGTTCCGTCTTCTTAACATCATTGTGTGCGCCAATATTTTTGTCACCACCCATTCTTCTCATATTACTCAGGACCAGGGGTATGTTTTATACTGTATTCATCATCGCCTTCCCATTGATCTTCCAGAGATGATTATATCCAAAATGATTGGGGTTTTCGAGGGCAGAAAATCTTTGGGGCTTCCTTATGGGTGTTTTCTTCACCGGTTTCTCACTTCACTTGGTGTCCCTGTTTTTGAGGATGATGAGTTTGCTTCTCCTGTCAAACCCATTACTAAACTCACCGTCTCACAGAGTCAGGCCCATGTTCGGGGGAGTGGATCAGGGGTTGGGGGTTCTCATGCAGGTGATGATGATGATCCTCTTGCAGAGGAGGAGGAGGTTGAGGCTGCCCATGCTGGCCCGGGCGGGCGGATACTCATGATTTGGATCCAGCTCTTGCACGTCGTCTTGACCATATTGATGCTCGCCTTGATGAGCACAGTGCTATGTTGTCCCAGATTTTATCTCTTCTTCAGCTGCAGCATCCTCCACCTTCTTCCTAGTGGTTGGTTTTTGGTTTGTTTCTCTTTCCTTTTGTTTTTCCCGGACAAAAAGGGGGAGATGGTTTCCAAGGTTTGGTTGTTTGATTTGGATATATTATGTTTGTTTTGGCTATAGATGATGGATGTATATGTTGGATATCTTTGTTTGATTTGGATATATATGATGGATATATTGGTTTGCTTTTGATATATATGTCTGGCTGTATCTGATGGTTTTATTCTGCAGGATTGATTGTGGTTAAGGAATGCATGCTCATGTTGGTTTATTTACAGCTCAATGGTTGTTGGTTTTTTACAGCTCAATGATTGGATGGTTCTCGAGTTTGGATTCATTGTTTTCTTTTCATCGAGTTGTAATTTATTAGGTCATTAGATGAGTTGTTTGTTTGGCTAATTCTTTTGAGTTGTAATTGTTTTAGTTAGTTCTTTTGGTCAGGACTATTGTTTAGAAAGTTTTGTCCGGGTATTGACAAAGGGGGAGATTGTTAGGACCTATCTTGTCAAAATCCCGCGCACAAAACTTAGTTTCTGAGTTGTAATTTTTCTGTGTTTTTTTGCCTTCCTCGCTCGAGCCAGGAAGTCTTCGCTCGAGCGAAGGACTGCGTATGGGCAAAACCTGAAGGCTATGATTGTGCGCTCGAGCGAAGAGCATGGTGGCTCGAGCTAAGCATTGCGTCTCTACTGAACCTGCAAGGATGTTTTCCTCGCTCGAGCGAAGGGCTCGTGGCTCGAGCGAGGTCACTAGTAGAAATCACGCGATTTACACTCCTCGCTCGAGCGAGAGGAGCCTCGCTCGAGCGAGCCTCAGAATCCGGGAAATTTCAAGTATTTGGGTTCTTTCAGGATTGGGACTCTTTTTGGTTTTCTATAAGTAGATGGTTCTCTCCTAAAACCAATCTAACTTTTGCTAGATCAGATTCAACAATTCTAGAATTCTGTTTGAAGTTTTCTTCTGAGAGTTTGATGAGTTTTCTTTGATGTTCTTGAGAGAGTTCTAAAACTCATGAGTTGATATTCATACATCAAAGAGGTTGATACTTAATATTCAAGAGTATTCTCTTCGGTGAGATCCGAAGATCTTTACGTAAAGTTTCAAAAGGTGTTTGTTTCTTTACGTAGTCGTTAATTCGACAAGTGAAGTTGAGGAGTGGAACCAACTTCAGAATCAGTTCCGTGGCGAAGGCGTGGTAAAAGAGTTACAGAAGATTCAGAGACAAATTGACTAGGTTGGGTAATTTGTATGGTTTCTTTGTAACCTTGTAGTCCTTCAGTAGTGGATTGATTAGTGGCGGTTCGCCCGTGGTTTTTGATTACAATTGAAGGTTCTTCAATTGTGGTTTTTCCACGTAAAAAATCGTTTGTGTCGATTTATTATTTATTCCTAAAAACAAACAAACTAAAATCACTCTCGTAAGTGCTTGTTGATTTTAGTTTGAGTGTTTTGGATTTTTTGGGATTTGGAATATTTTTTATCTTTAGCTAATCACGAATCACTTAGGATTTTCATACTTGATCATCTCTTTTCATCCATGGCTAACTCTGCTTTTCTCACTGTTAGCTTTTGCCTTCCTGTTCTGTGCAGTAGTTGCCTAGCTGCTAGGCCAAGTAGACAGCTGCAATAGCAACAACAACAGTACCAGCAAGGCGAGTGCCGCATCCAAAACCTTAATCCTCTTGAACCCAATCGGCAAATGCAGCATAAGGCCGGTATCACTGAAATTTGGGACCAGAACAATGACCAGATGCAGTGCATCGGTGTGGCCGCCACTCGCCATCAGATAGAGTCAAGAGGCCTCCTCTTGCCCTCTTTCAACAATGCTCCCATGCTAGTCTATGTTCTCCAAGGTTAAATTTGCATTCCCAAATAGATATATTGATTGTTTTGATACCATTGTCAAGCATTAACTTATGGGTTGTTGTTTGTTGCACATGAACAGGTCAAGGTATACTCGGAGCTGCATTCCTGGGTTGTCCAGAAACCTACCAATCATTCCAACAAACTGAGAGGTCGTCCAGGGACCAGCACCAGAAGATCCATCGCATAAGGCGAGGAGATATCGTTGCCCTACCAGCCGGAGTGGCTCATTGAGCATACAACGATGACAACGACCAACTTGTTCTGGTTGTCATACACGACACTAAAAACAATGACAACCAGCTTGATCAGAATCTCAGAGTAAGAAACCATCATTCATGACCCTATAGTCTTTTCTCTTATGACAATTCAACAAAATATACAACCCAAGAGCTCACAATAACTTGGTTGTATTTGAATGTACCAGAGATTCTTCCTTGCAGACAACTCACGAGACCTACAACAAGGAAGCTTGCGCGAGCAAGAACAGA
Organism: Camellia granthamiana; assembly: GCA_036172215.1. NCBI lineage: Eukaryota > Viridiplantae > Streptophyta > Magnoliopsida > Ericales > Theaceae > Camellia > Camellia granthamiana. Next base: position 5,494 of record JAXFYN010000201.1, read on the forward strand.
CGGGCCAAAGTATTTTGCAAGCTTTTGATACCGACATTTTGGCTGAGGCTTTCAATGTGAACATGGAGACTGCGAGGCGGGTACAAAATGAGGATGATAAAAGAGGATTCATCGTTAGGGTCGAAAGGGAGCTTCAAGTAGCTAGGCCACGAAGGTCACAGGAGGAAGAGGAAGAAGAAAGAGAATATAGGAGCAATGGCTTGGAGGAGACCATTTGCACAATGAGGATTACAGAGAATATTGCCGACCCAAAAAGGGCAGATGTGTACACAGCTCAAGGTGGACGTATCAGCACCCTCAATAGCCACAACCTTCCCATTCTTAGAAACATCCAATTGAGTGCTGAGAGGGGAGTTCTTTACAAGGTAAGTGACATACTATAATTGCCCCAAATTTTCTTCACATTTTGAGAATGGCTTTAGTCCCTTTTGATTAATTAAAAGAACCATTAAAATGGTTAACCATCTTGTTGGGTATACCTCCTTATTGGAGTGTGTGACTCAATTGGTTTTTGGAAAAAGAGTTTAATTTGGTTTAGTATTAATTATAATATATTTTTATATATTATATTTAATTTGTGGAGACCCAATCCAATTTGGAAACATCTAAGATTTGATAATAAACCCTAGATTCACAATATTTTAGGGTTTGTTTTTGCTCATCCCGAAGTGGAGAGAACAGCTGCTACACATACTCCACTTTGGTGAAATCAATTATTTGGGTGTGTGAACAGTGGAATTAATTTGGGTGGTTCTTTGCTTCGTTTTCGGTGTTGATTTGGTTCGTTATTTTGGATCTTCTACAACTTTGGTTCTGAAGATTTTTGTTCATCTATTTGGTGAGATCTTTCCGCTTGTTTATTTGTGATTATTTGGAATTCACCTAAGGGTGGTTTTGTGAGACCATTAGTGTCTCGTTTGTAATCGTTTGGAACTTATTTGGTTGATAGTGGAATCGGATTTCGATCCCGTAGACGTACCTCACATTAAGGGAACCACGTAAAAATTCTTGTGTTGCTTCTTATTTAATTTTTCCGCATTAGTTTTTATTCCCATTGATTAATTTACTTGTGGGGAATCACATATTTTCCCTAACAACTGGTATCAGAGCTTACGATTTATTTGGGTCTATTTATTTGTGTAAATCAATGGAGGGGAATGTATGTCTAGCTTCAATGGAAGCAATTGGGTAACTTGGAAAACTAAAATGGAGGACCTATTATTTTGTAAAAATTTGTATGGGCCAATTGAGGGTGATAGTGGCAAACCCGAAGGTATGAAAGATGATGAATGGAATAGGCTTAATCGAAAAGCCGTTGGTGTTATCCGTCAATGGATTAATGATAATGCATTTCATCATGTTGCTACTGAAACTTCATCACATGATTTATGGAAAAAATTAGAAGGCCTTTATGATAGGAAATCAGGCATAAATAAAGCTTTTCTGTTTCGTAAGTTGGTTAATTTAAAATATAAAGAGGGCAGCCCTATTCCGGAACATCTGAATGATTTAAAGAGTATTGTTAACCAACTTGCTTCTATGAAAATTGTTTTTGATGATGAGTTGCAGGCTTTGATGCTACTTAGTTCTTTGCCCGAAAGTTGGGAGACTTTGGTTATGACGGTTAGTAATTCGATACCTGATGGAGTTGTCACAATGGGCCAAGTCACTAGTAGCTTGTTGAATGAAGAAATTAGAAGAAAATCAGCGGGTTCCTCTCATTCGGAAGCATTTGTTGTGAGAGGCCGAAGCAAAACAAGGGGGAGGAGTAAGACTCCTCATGGTCGTGATCAAAGCTGTGACAAATCAAGAGATGGTTCTTTTTCAAAGAAAGACATTGAGTGCTATTATTGCCATGAGAAAGGGCACATGAAGCGAGAATGCCGAAAGCTCAAGAACAAAGAGAAAAGGCGTGACAAAAGTGTGAATAAGAAGTAAGAAGACACAATGGCAGTTACTACCGATGATCTCATGGTCGTTTGTGAAGATGATTGTATCAATTTTGTGGGCCAAGAGAGCAATTGGGTGATTGATTCCGGTGCTTCTTTTCATGTGACTTCTCGAGTTGATTTCTTCACTACCTACACCAAAGGAGATTATGGTTTTGTTCGAATGGGTAATGAAGGTTTGTCCAAGATTATTGGTATGGGTGATGTTTGCTTGGAAACAAATTTGGGCTGCAAGTTGTTGCTTAAAGATGTGAGGCATGTTCCCGACATTCACCTCAATTTGATCTCTACTAGGAAGCTAGATGATGAAGGCTTCAACAACAAATTTGGTGATGGAATATGGAAGCTCACAAAGGGTTCTTTGGTGGTGGCTAAGTGCAAGAAGACTCATACACTTTATTCGATGCAAGGAAAAATTTGTAAAGGTATTATCAATGCACTTGAAGATGATACTTCTACCGAATTGTGGCACAAGGGGCTTGGCCACATGAGTGAAAAGGGGCTGTAAGTATTGTTCAAGAAAGAGCTTCTACCCGATTTGAAAGGTACACATCTCAAAACTTGTGTTCATTGTTTGGCGGGTAAACAATATAGAGTTTCTTTTCATAAAAATGTTGCTTCTAGAAAAGAAAATGTTTTGGAGTTGATTCATTCGGATGTTTGTGGTCCTTTAAAAGTTAGAACACATGGTGGTGCACTTTATTTTGTTACTTTCATTGATGATTATTCAAGGAAAGTTTGGGCTTTTCTACTAAAAACTAAAGATCAAGTTCTAGAAGTATTTAAGCATTTTCAGGCCATGGTTGAAAGAGAAACAAGGCAGAAATTGAAGTGCATCCGATCAGACAATGGTGGTGAATACATTGGGCCATTTGATGAGTATTGTTGCAGCCAAGGTATTCGGCATCAAAAGACAGTTAAGAAGACTTCTCAACAAAATGGCGTTGCCGAGAGGATGAACCGCACCATTGTGGAAAGAACAAGGTGTTTGCTTTCACAAGCTAAATTGCCAAGATCCTTTTGGGGTGAGGCATTGAAGACAGCGGTTGATGTGATCAATTTGTCTCCTTCCTATCCTTTGAATGGTGATGTTTCAGAAAGAGTTTGGACCGGCAAGGATGTGTCTTATGAGCACTTGAAAGTGTTTGGTTGTCGAGCTTTTGTTCACATTCCAAAGGATGAGAGGTCCAAGCTTGATAGTAAGTCAAGACAATATATTTTTATTGGCTATGGGCGTGATGAATTTGGGTAGAGATTGTGGGATCTGGTCGACAAGAAAGTCATTCAAAGCCGTGATGTTGTGTTTCTTGAAGACCAAACAATTGAAGACTTTGGCAAAGGTGATCAACCGGAGCCAAAAACTAGTGATCTCATTGACATGGATTCATATCCTTCATCTTCAGTTGATGATGAAAACGAGGGAGATGTGCAGCTACTTATTGAAGATGTAGAGGATGATGCTAATCCTAATGAAGTTGAGCCAGAAATTAAGGAAGAGCATCCAACTCAAGAACCGCCACCACAACTTGAGTTGAGGAAATTTACAAGGGACCGACAATCTTCAAGAAAGTATCCTCCCAATGAATTTGTGTTGATTTCCGATCAAGGGGAGCCTGAGAGCTACCAAGAAGCAATTGAGCATGCAAAGAAAGGTGATTGGAAAAAGGCCATGGATGAGGAGACGAATTCCTTGCTTGAAAACCAGACTTATGATTTAGTGAAGTTGCCTAAGGGGAGGAAAATTCTGAAAAATAAGTGAGTTTTCAAATTGAAGAATGATGACAAGAATCTGAGGTACAAGGCACGTCTTGTTGTGAAAGGCTTTGGGCAAAAGAAAGGCATTGACTTTGATGAGATTTTCTCGCCGGTTGTGAAGATGTCTTCTATTCAGGTTGTACTGGGCGTGGCTGCAAGTATGAACCTTGAAGTTGAGCAACTTGATGTGAAGACCGCATTTCTTCACGGTGATCTTGAAGAAGAAATTTACATGGAGCAACTGGAAGGTTTTGTGGAGAAAGGGAAAGAGAAATTTGTTTGCAAATTGAAGAAAAGTTTGTATGGCCTCAAGCAAGCCCTGCGGCAATGGTACAAAAAATTTGACTCTTTCATGATGAATAATGGTTTTTCTAAAACCAATTCGGACCATTGTGTGTTTGTGAAAAATTTCCCGGATGGTAAATTTATTATTCTTTTGCTTTATGTTGATGACATATTAATTGTGGATCAAGATTCTACCACGATAAACAGGTTGAAATTGGAGTTGAGCAAGTCTTTTGCTATGAAAGATTTGGGACCAGCAAAGCAAATACTTGGTATGAAAGTTGTTCGTGATCGCAAAGAGAGGCTGATTTGGTTGTCTCAAGAAAGCTACATTGAGAAAGTTCTTGAGAGGTTCAACATGAATAAAGCAAAGCCGGTTGGTTGTCCACTTGCGGGTCACTTCAAGCTTAGTTCGAATCAGTGTCCTACAAGTGAGAAAGACAAGGAAGAGATGCTGAAAGTTCCTTATGCTTCAGCAGTTGGTTCTTTGATGTACGCCATGGTTTGTACAAGGCCGAATGTTGCTCACGCCATTGGTGTGGTGAGTCGTTTTCTCTCTAATCCGGGTAACAAACATTGGGCAGCAGTAAATTGGATTTTAAGGTATCTTCGAGGGACTTCGAAGGTGTGTTTGTGTTTTGGGGATGGTAAGTCGATACTTGATGGGTTCACAGATTCTGATATGGCCGGTGATATTGATTCTAGAAAATCTACTTCGGGGTATTTGATGACTTTTGCAGGGCGAGCTGTGGCATGACAATCTAAATTACAAAAATGTGTTGCTCTCTCAACTACCGAAACTGAATTTATTGCCATTACGGAAGCTTGCAAAGAAGAGTTATGGTTGAAGAAATTTTTGCAAGAGTTGGGTTTGAAGCAATAAAAGTGTGTGCTTTATTGTGATAGTCAAAGTGCTACTCACTTGAGTAAAAATTCTACTTTTCATTCGAGATCGAAACACATTGATGTGAGATACCATTGGATTCGTGATGTGTTAGATTTGAAATTGTTACAACTTGAAAAGGTTCACACAGATGATAATATTTCAGATATGTTAACTAAGGCTTTGTCGAGGGACAAACATTTGAAGTGTCGAACTTTGGCGGGTATGGTTGATTTCTCCACCTAAGTCGGTAGGGAGAGAATTGTTGAGTATACCTCCTTATTGGAGTGTAGGACCCAATTGGTTTTGGAAAAAGAGTTTAATTTGGTTTAGTATTAATTATAATATATTTTTATATATTATATTTATAGTGATCCCGGTTTTCCTTTCCTTTGTATATTGCATTCCGGACTTGGTTCCGTGATTGTGTTGTTGTCTCATTCTCATTTCCTTCCCTTACTCTTTGTATTTGAGTCTTGGGTTGTGTAGGGCAGGTTTGAAATAGGTTAGTTGTGCTTTGGAACCATTGGTTGATGCCCAGGATTTGGCCTTCACGCTTGAGCGGGGCTTTTGACGCTCAAGTGGGCCCTTCGTTGTTGCTTCTCCGCTCGAGCGTGATTTTCCATCTCCCAGTACTTTTGTCTGCAGGTCTTCAAATGCTCGAGCGGGAGTTTTGACGCTCAAGCGTGACCCTTTGATTTTGTTCCTCCGCTCGAGCGGGGAGTTTGATGCTCGAGCGGGGACCATGTCTGCAAAACTTCTGGAAGTGTGCAATCGACGCTCAAGCGGTGCTTTTGACGCTTGAGCGTGAGTCTGTGTCTGACACTCGAGCGGGGGTTTCCACGCTCGAGCGGGGCGACTGGTATAACACATTCGTATTTCACCTTTTTGGATCACTTTTTGATTTCCTTTCTCTCTCTTACTTTTTCAAAACCTCCATTGGAGAGCCTCTCTCTCTCTAAAACCTTACCTTTTCTCTAGGGATTGATCTAGTAGGAGTGGTTTCCTCATCTTGGGCCTTTGTAAAAGTTGTGGGGATTGTCGAGGGCTATATTTTGGTCCGAAAATCTTGGGTTTTGAAGTATCTTCAATTTCTTCATCATCTTCCCTTGGGCTCCGAATTTGAGGTAGGGATTCCTACTCATTCTTATGTGCTTTAACATAGACATTGAGTTATTTGTATAGATGTGTTGATTTGGAAAGTTAGGTTTTGAAATGTGTTATTTTTAAAAGAGGGGTTTTGTTATTTTGACTCATAAACATGTATTTTGGGTCTTAAAATGATAATATTGATATTGTTGATAATATTTGGACCTTTGGATCGATATTGTGAAAAGGGGGAAAAAATGCCATGTTTGGGTATATTTGGGTCATTAGTGTTATTAATGACAATTGCTATGGAAATGTGAAATTGAGTTGGAAATAATGGAATTGGCTCATTATGAGTTAGAATGGTGGGGTTGGATTTATTAATCGCTCACTTTAAAAATGTTGAGATTATATATCTGTTGCGGCATTTATTATCTGTTTAGAAATAACTGCTTTGGGCTATCGGTGGAGGATAGTCTTGATTGTTGTAGACAATGCATGATGATTAGGCAAAGTAAAACTAATCAATGGAATATGTCATCGAATATGATGGTTGGAATAATACATTGAAATTATGTATTGATTGATTATGTATATGATATGTGTTTATATACATTGTATTGTGTGGGAGGAGATAGGGGATATATTCCACGGTTTAGGGGAAGATAGGGGATGGACTCCTAAACCGGATGTTATGTGGGAGGAGATAGGGGATGGATTCCATTGATACAGCAAATACGTGTATCTATTAAATTATCGATACAGCAAATCAGTGTATCATTTGTGAAGTATGGAAGTGTTTTACGTGTTATTGATACAGTGAATCTGTGTATCTATTGTGGCTTATAGAAGTGTTTTGATATGAGTTATTATCTCATTTGAATTGTTGAAATGGAAGAGTTATTGATATGAGATATAATCTCATTTAAAGTATATGGCCAGGTTCTGAGTCAGGATTATGAATTAAAGAATTGGATAAGTAATGAAAATGGAATGAAACATGGACACATTTGTCATGTATTTGAAATGAGTTATGAATTGATTCATATGAGTTAAACATTTGTCAAATGATAATGTTTTAGTTATTGCTCATATTATGTTTAGCATATCTCTACTAGGCGTTGGCTCACCCTATATGGGACATCATTTTCAGGTACAGGTAGCATGCCACCTCCAAGGACGTAGCTTGCCACCTCCAAGGACGTAGCTTGAGAGGCTTAGTGGCTGGGACATCTTTTTGTGATTACCTTTTTGTATTACATGTATATCAAGCCAATGGCTCATTTTGTATAGAGTTAGTACTCTCTCTTTGTAACTAAGTGTTGTCTTGGAAAGTTGTAAGCCTATAGGGCATTTACTTTTGTTGTCAACATGTAATACATTTTGTAATGAACACTCTGATGAAGTGTAATTATGCTTACTTCACTTATGTCTAAGCATGTCTTGAATGTTTGATATTGGCACTACAGGAAAAGGGGGATTTGGTGGCGTTTTGTTAAGGACGTTTCTGTAAACATCACTCTTATTAGTATTTAACGGCGTTTTACAAACGCCGCATATTCCATTAAGAAAAACGACACCGTTTTATAATGGGAGGCGTTTAAAAACGCCTCTGAATGCGGTAAACTACACGCGCCCCTTTTGTGAAAACCTTATGTTGAATCAGAGCCTAATACATACGCACAGATCTCTCAACCCTTGATACATACGCACAGATCTCTCTCTCTCTCTCTCCCAACCCTCTCCATCGAAGCTCCATCGAAGCTTAAATATTCAGATTGAACAAAACCTGATGCAGATCGAAGCTCCATCGAAGTTTCAGATCTAAGCTTCATCGAAGATTCAGATCGAAGCTCCATCGACACGATTTCGAAGCGCCATCGCCTGCGATTTCGAAGCTCCATTGAAGCGATGTCGAAGATTCAGATCTGAACTCTCTGACCCCTCGATTACTCACATTTGAAGCTCCATTGAACAGTCTACCTTGTTTCTGAACTGTAATCGGTACTCTCTCTCTCTGTCTCGCTCTATTTGTTTTTAATTGGACGTATTGGATAAGAGTGAATTAGAATCTATCATACTTGAATTCTGAAATTGTGAATTTAATTACAATTTACTTACACATGTACCTCAAGAGTTTACTTACACATGTCGAGAGTGTAATTTGCATACAATGAGAAATTGTCACAAGTCAATTAATTAGATTCTTTCTATCAGAGAGAGATAGTTCAAGTTGGTAAATTCTTCGATCTTTTATTTTTTTGATTGAGAAAATGATGTAATTAATTAGATAGACAGAGCTCATGAACCCGAAGCTCAGGTTTGGCAAATCTTTTGGTAATGAAACACAATTTTTGTGAAAAAAACACCTGAATTAATTGAGCAGTAGCTAGCATAGATTATAGGGTTGGATTTGATGCTCGATTTATTAATTGAGCAGTAGCTAGCAAAGATGATATGTGATGTGTCAATGATGGTTTTACCTATGGATTAAGACTTTTTATTAAATTGGAGCCCTTTAACAAAATAACACCATTGCTTTTCACATTCTCAAGTATGTTTTTAGAATGATTTGTCTTGGGCTTCACTTATTTTTCATTTTAGATTTATTTTATCCTGAAGGTCTGCAATGTGCCTATAAAATTAAGGCAGTTTATAGTTTTGCATTGCATATCACTAGTTAAGGAAAATGCTATCTGTCATGAATTTTTGCACAGAAAACTATCCTAAAAGTGAGGGGTATGGTATAAATTCAAAGTTGGTGAAATTTGAGTCACACCCAAAATCTTGTGTTCCATAGATTTAACTTTCTGAATAATTTTCTGGTTATATAATATTGTTGATTTGTTAAATTTGTTATAGGAAACATATAGGCATCTAATGTTATAATATCGACTGTTGCAAGTGCTTTGACTTGACTACAAGAAGCAAATATGTGTCCCTCCTGATAACTGATTTCTAAATCTTAAATTGTTTTGAAGTCTGTACCCTGACATGTTACAATTTTTCCATTTTATTTCTCTTCACCCACATGAGTGATTAAAGCTGATAAATTTTTTGACAGACTATGATTTTATTATTGACTGTAGAAAATTTTTATTGCACATATGCAATGCAGACCAATTAACTGATAAAGAAGTGAAACACCCCGAACAAGACAAATCATGTACTTATGTTCTTCGTTTACTACTAACTTTAATGAAGCAAATCATTCATGGGGTACACATAAAAGTTTATGCAACTTACAGATATGACTTGATATGTATGTTGGAGTTCTACTTGTTTAATTTATGTTCCTTACATTTGTAGATATCATTCTATTATCAGAGGCCATAATTGTTAGTTCTGAAGTTGCATTTTCTCCATATACAGAAAATGTCATTGTCATTATTTCCTTTTGTGGTGGTGTTGGATATTTTTATCAATTTTAGATTCAAACAGCCTTGTTAGTTTCACCACCAAGTCCATGACTTAATTTCCAATCTGCTTACTTTTTTTTCTGCCTCATCCACATAGGCTTAGTCTTTTAATTTATTTATCTTTATTTGTTATTTCTTGCCATCAAATTGTTGCATGGTGAAAGCATCTAGAGAGTTGAAGGATGTTTGTTCAAGGAAAAATATATAATATGCACAAATATTAGCATTTTTAACAATGTAATGTAAATTCCTACAAGAACATAATAGTTTTCCAATCAAATCAAACTTCCAACCATATTTTCTTGTATTGTTATTGGAAAAAAAAAAAAAAAAAAAAAACCCTAGTAAAATGATATGACTTACATTGTGCTCAAATAAGAGCTTAAAATTGATTTCACACTCTCATTGGGTTTGAGGTTTCAGCGTATTTTTTTTTTTTTTTATAGGAAAATGATCAAGAAGCATGATTTTTTTTTTATTATAAAGAAATCATTCAAAATAGTGTGACAGCTACAAAAGATCACATCATTTTATATGATAATTATGAATAAAAGTTCTATTTATATAACATTATCATTTTCGTTATGGTAAAAAAATATATTAAAAAGTGCATAAAATTTTATTTATATGAGACAACTTTTCTATACAATTTTCTTATTTTTTGTATCTTTAGTTTGGATGGCAAATTTTTAAGGTGTGGAGTTCTATTTATATAACATTATCATACCAGCACAATGATTGTGATTGTGGTTGTGATTGTGATTGTGATTGTGATTGTGAATGTGATTCCTCATTTGGTGGCTGCTCTTTGGTATTTTTTGAATCATCATCATCATCATCAGAAGTATTCGAGCTTTGGTGCACTTATTGGTTTGGGTAGTGGGTTTGAACTGCCCACATCCATGAATTCTTGCCAAAATTACTCTATTATTGATTGATTTGAGAGAGCAATGTGTTTCTTGAATCTATCATTATCTATCAAGAGCATTGTAGAAACTTTTGGTTTCTTCATTAATATGTTTCATACTAGATATGCTTCTAGTATGCTTGATAGTACTAATTTAGATTGCACCACCGGGATGCAATCATTAATGGTGCATGCATGCATAAATAGCCTTAGACCCGTCCAAGAATCTTAATTAGAGATACCTAGTCATTTTTGATGAAGCTCTTCTTGGATTGTCCAGTTTGGACAGTTCAGGAGCACAAGTCTGTATTGTAATTAGTAGTTCTACTGCTTATAGTCCATCTCGTAGAGATTTCGTGTAGCAACTCCTCGTGTTCTCCGAGTGCATACTAGACAAGGTGTAGCAGTACACCTAGTCTATGTCGTGTAGTTGGAGAACTATGGGGAGATGCTGCCGAAATTTCGTTAAAGATGAACAGAGCGGTATGAACTGCTTTTTACAATATAGACCGTGCATTCCTGAATGGGAAAGTAGGATGAACCAACATATTAGAGACCAGTTAGAAGTGAATAATGTCATGTCGCATGCATTATAAGGTACTTAATTGAGGTTAAGATTAATTAAAATGGAACGATAATTTTGAACTTTGTTGATTTGGCAGTGACATTTGTAGTGTAAGACAGAGTCAAATGGATAAAAGTTGGATAAATCAGCATAGGTTGCACTCGGAATATATACAAGGGGTTAAGGAATTTATTAAATTTGCATGCGAAAATAAACCGTTGTTGAATGAAGTCACATGCCCATGTAAACGATGTCGTAATGTCAAATTGGTGGAGAAAGGCCTGTTAGGAGAACATTTAATGATCAATGGGTTTCTTCCAAGTTACATCAGTTGGATTTTTCATGGGGAGAATTTGTCGTCGCCTGTGCCACACAATGTGAATGTCGAGCAAACTGATTCGAACGATGGTGATGAAACTTATGAAATGCTATATGAAGGATTTGGACTTCCTCCACCAAGCTTTATTCATGAGGCAGCAAGTTCTGGTATTAAACAAGGTCCAGATGAGAAAATCGAAAAATTCTTCAATTTATTGAAAGAGGCCGAAAGAGAGTTGTATCCTGAGTGTCATAAGTTTTCAACGCTCTCATTTATTGCTCGGTTATTGCACATCAAGTGCCTTAGTGGATGGAGTGACAAGTCTTTCATGATGTTGCTCGAGCTTTTAAAGGATTCGTTCCCAAAGGGTGAAACTTTGCCAAAGTCATTTTATGCAACTAGGAAACTTCTTAGGGATTTAGGCCTCGATTATCATAAGGTACATGCATGCCCAAGGGATTGTTCACTATATTGGAAGGAAACCGCTGGTATGGATGATTGCATAGTGTGTCATATGCCTAGATACAAACAGTTTGAGGGGGAGGAGAATGATGTTAAGAAGAAGCAACAAAGAATTACACATAAGATTGTTAGATACTTTCCATTGATTCCAAGGCTTCAAAGATTGTTTATGTCATCCAAAACATCTTCTTTAATGAGATGGCATGCAGAGGGCCGAATTGATGACAGCAAAATGAGACATCCCGCTGACTCTCCAGTTTGGAAAAATTTTGATAATTTGTATCCCAAGTTTGCGAGTGAACCTTGCAATGTCAGACTGGGTTTAGCGGCGGATGGATTCAATCCATTCAAGGCAATGAATGTCTCTCATAGCAGTTGGCCAGTTATTATAATGCCATGCAATTTGCCACCATGGTTGTGCATGAAGCAGCCTCATATGGTGATGACATTGCTCATCGATGGTCCTTCTTCACCTGGAAATAATATTGACGTCTACTTACGCCTTGTAGTGGATGAATTGAAAGAACTGTGGGAAAACAGTGTTGACATGTATGATGCGGAAACTAATCAGATGTTCCGAATGCATGCTGTGTTATTGTGGACTATAAATGATTTTCCTGCCTATGCAATTTTGTCTGGATGGAGCACGAAAGGCGCTTTAGCTTGTCCTTGTTGTAACACACATACTCGTTCTTGATATTTGAAGAACGGAAGGAAATTATGTTACATGGGGCATCGTCGCTGGTTGAATGGGGGTCACAAATTTCGAAAAGCTAGTGCGTCTTTTGATGGCACTCGTGAATTCGAACCATGTCCAACTCGGTTATCAGGGGCTAATGTGCTACAACAACTAGGCCCCAAGTTCAAATTGAATTCTAAGTGTCAACAATCTAGCAAACGGAATAGAAAGGGGAAAGAAAAGGAGAAAAATGAGGACTCGGGTCATAATTGGAAGAAGAAGAGTATTTTCTTTGAGCTATTATATTGGGAGCATAATTTGATTCGCCACAATCTTGATGTGATGCACATTGAAAAGAACGTGTGTGATAATGTATTGTGGACGATATTAAGGCCAAGTTTGGCATCCTCAAAAAAATCCAAAAAGTCAAAAAGTCACTATCCTATTTAAGTAACATCATCTTATTTAAGTCACATCACCTCTCTAACACATCACTTCAAACCCAACCCAAATCCAACCCATATTTCATAAAAAGTCAAAAAGTGCACTTATTTAGTCTTCCCAAACTTGGCCTAAATGTTGATGGAAAAGGGAAGGACAATTTAAATACGCGTCGAGATTTGCAAGATATGGGAATTCGGAAGGCACTACATACTCAGAAAAGGGTTGGGAACAAGTATTATTTGCCTCCTGCATCTTTTGCCATGAACAATAGAGAGAAAAGTCTATTCTGCACACTTCTAAAGAATATCAAAGTTCCAGATGGTTACGCATCCAATATTTCTCGTTGGGTTAACCTCAAACAGCATAGCATATCTGGATTGAAAAGTCATGATAACCATATACTCATGCAACAAATACTTCCAATAGCAGTGAGAAATTTGTTACCGAAGAAAGTGGTTGAACCATTAATTGAGTTAAGCAATTTCTTCAGGCAGTTGTGTTTCAAAACCCTAGACGTGGATGGTCTAAATCGTCTTCAGTCCCAAATCGCTCTTACACTTCGCCATCTTGAGAGAATTTTTCCTCCATCATTTTTCGATATAATGGAGCATTTACCCATTCACCTAGCAGAGGAAGCGAAGATTGCCGGTCCGGTGCAATATCGATGGATGTACTTTGTAGAAAGGTGTGTAATTCTACTCCAATGTCCATTTTGTATATATTTGATTGTTTATACTTGGAAGTCATGTATGCATCTTTTTGTTTATAGGTACGTTATGATGCTTAAATCATACATGCGTAATCGAAGTCATCCTGAAGGTTCAATTGCACAGGGATACTTGATCGAAGAATGTATGACATTTTGCTCAAGGTACTTGCATGATGTTGAGTCGAAATTGCATCGACCGTTAAGGAATTGCGATATTAGTGACAATACTGAGATATTAATGGGGCGGGCTTTAGGAAAAGGAAAAGGGTTTGTTCTTGATAACACAACATGGGTATAGGCTCATCGGTATATGTTATTTAACAGTGCTGCGGTTGTCCCATATCGAGAGTAAGATAGATGCAACATTTGTCTCATTGTGAATGTATTTATACCAACTATAATGATCATGCATTTTACAAGTAGTTTAATTGTGTAGGGAACATCGTGAATTTATTAAGCGGTCACATCGTCGTCTCAGAGATTATGATGTGGATCGTCGTCACAATGATGAGTTTTCCAAATGGTTCAATTCTCATGTAAGTGCATGTCAAGCTTCTTCTATATTTTTGCAATCCATGTGCTTCTATATTTTTGAAGTTGTTAATTGATGTTTAATATTGATAACTTTCTTTTAAAAATAGGTTGCTGAGCTATTAGCTACTGAAAATGTAGCGTTGTCAGAAGAGATTAAAATTTTGGCTTTGGGACCCAGCCAAAAGGCCACCAGATTTAATGGGTATATAATTAATGGTACTAGGTATCATACTAAGAGTTGTGAGTTGAGAAGAAAAACTCAGAATAGTGGGGTTATGGTGAAGGCAAAGACTTCTAGCTATGCAAGTGCGAAAGACATTAATCCAGTGGAAGGTGATGTAGCGTACTATGGATATGTGACAGATATTATTGAATTGTATTACTCACACGACCATAGATACATGTTATTCATGTGCAACTGGATTGATAACAATAAGGGACTAAAGCAGGATGATTTTGGTTTTACACTTGTTAATTTCAATCACTTGTTATATGCGAAGAAACAAGACAGTGATGAGCCATTCATCCTAGCATCTCAAGCACAACAAGTCTTTTATGTTAATGATTCTGTTGATGAAGATTGGAATGTTGTACTCAAGATGAAACCTAGAGACTTGTATGAGGTGTGTGGAGAACAACCAACTATTGATGAAGGACTACATCACAACGAAGTGGAAGGATTTGGTGATCAAGAGTTAGATGTAGCTTCCTTCACTTGTGAGGAGGACATGGATTGGGTTAGGCAAGGTATTGATGGAACAACTGTTGATGAAACTATTGGACCTCTTGAAGCATCGACAGAGGCACAATTTGAAGATGACGAAGAACTGATATAATATTGTAATTGGCCGCATATTCACTTTTACACTTGTATGGATATTCATATTAATAAAATCTTTGCTTTTGTACCTTTGTAGCTTTCTTTAAATGGCCATTTTTACTTTTCATGTACTCTTATTTTGTTTTGAATGCAGTATATATTTATAGATTATCATGTCCTTACTCTTATGTTTGTAGTTTTTTTATAGATATTATCTATGAGTTCTAGCTCCGACCATTCTTCCAGTGAAAGTGAGCAATCAAGCACTAGTAGTTCTAGTTCAGATGAGACTCAAACCACACTCAAGATAAAAGTCATACCCGATCCACCGGCATCATGGCATCCACCAAGCAGTCTTCCTACCACATCACGTAGCGGCAGTACATCACATGGCTCTGTTTCAGCTGGTATGTATAAACTTTGCTTGATATTTTCTTATGGTGTTTTTGAGTTAGATCTGTAGTCCTATCTATCATACATAATGCATGGTTATTTTTAAAACAAGGGCAACACCTACCTTTATGGTGAGAGTATATCATTTTCCTGACATGATGTTCCATTTAAAGCAGGGGCAACACCTACTTTTATTGTAAGAGTGATTCATTTAGTAACCTGAAAGATGAGGCAAAGGGGATGGTAGCCTAGTTTCTCATTTTTGACATTCCAAAGAGAAAGGAAATGGCTTGTTTTATGCTCTCTACAGTTTCAATCTATTGGTTGGCTTAGCTTTGGATTGTCTTTCTATTCATGATTGCCACATTGCCAGTAATCGTGAATGAAATCTTTCTATTTTGTTATAATCTGATTGCGTGAATCATTAACTGTTGTGGCATGTACATGACATGAGATGTGATGGTTGTTTCATATTTTCATTCATAGTAGATTTCAACTGTATTTCTGTATTTCATGTGTAAGATCATTTCCCATTGTTCGGGGAATGTATGCTATTCCCAAGGCCTTGAACAAAAATAAGAATTGAGCCCATATGCCTACATACATACATACATATATGCAAATGTATTTACGTGTCAACTGTTATGCGACTGTAATTCCAAATTGGACTCCATCAAATACCTAATTAGTAAAGAAACTTTTGCACTCCATTGATACAATTGTACATGTGTTTCTAGTTTAAACTATCTGTGTGTTTGTAATGCCCAAATGCATCTGCATCTCAATGCCAACCCAGTGATCTGGGGTATTCAACTATGATTGATTACCCACTAGTTCAATTAAAAAATTCTTATGGATCTTACATGTAATTTCAAGAGGCCTTTCATGGTTCAGACTTTTTTAAAATGATAAGTACTTTTGGACTTTGTGGAGAATGATATAGGAAGTAGAAAATGCTGCTATATGTTTTAAAGCTGGTTTCCTCTATTTTTCTTCCTTCTTTTCTTTGTTATTACCTTTTCCATTTAGAAGCACAATGTTTTAAAATACGTTACAGTAAGAAAATTGGATTTGCCATGCAATATCTTGTTATTCTCAGCTTGTTTCTGGATATGAAGCTATCCACAACAGAGTTTTCTGGCTCCTGTTGCAAGGTGCTTACTGAAACCTTTGTTTTTTCCCCCCCCCCGTCCCTGTATTCAGAGAGCTGCAAACACTGGTTGGGGTCCTGAGGATTATAAGAAATCAAGATGGGGTCATGACAGGTTTGAGGGAAAACTTGCTGTAGCAGTCTAGTCGTAGGAAAAAATGAAGGACTAATACTACTATATGTTTACCTTGATCTTAATTGTTTATTTGGCATTTGGCTTTTCTCCTATATTGTAAGTTAGACTTAAATGACACATGGTTTGTCTTGTGAACATTTTATTCATATTTTCTAACCATGGTTTGCTTTTCTCCTATAATGTTACTTAACATGTTTTAGTGGTGGGCCTCATTAAGGGGCTGCTAGCAATGGTAAACATTTACTGATTGTGGCATGCCATGTATCTATGTTTTGTAGGTCCTAGCTCAAGTCAAGCCACACAAAAGTAGACAAGGGGTCCCACATATGCACATGGTCAATGGGGTACTAGTGAAGATGGCATTTTAAAAGTTGTTTCAAATGAGTTGAATCAAGTAGTTGAAGGACAC
The DNA here is from genome assembly GCA_036172215.1 of Camellia granthamiana. Classification (NCBI taxonomy): domain Eukaryota; kingdom Viridiplantae; phylum Streptophyta; class Magnoliopsida; order Ericales; family Theaceae; genus Camellia; species Camellia granthamiana. Next base: position 22,401 of record JAXFYN010000201.1, read on the forward strand.
ACATCCCTTGCTTCACATTTGGGCGTTTTGGCATGAGATGGGAGTCTTGCACCACTCACTTTTATGACTTACATTATGTTCCAAAACAAAACAAAGATAACATGTGGAGGGAGATAAAGGTATATATGGATATTTAATATGAAATAAGGTACAATTGTATTCCATATGAAATGCATATTACAAGTGTAGTTGACATTGCATATTACAAGTGTCTACAATTGTAATGCAGGCTCATACGGATGCAGATGAATCCATGAAGAGAACAATAATTGCTTCATTTGGAAAGAAATGGAGAGATTGGAAAAGTCGAGTGAAAACAATGGGATATAAACCCTTCAAGAATGATGCAGAAAGGTTGGCTCATCAACCAGATAGAGTACATGAGGATCAGTGGTGGGCTTTGGTCTACTATTGTGGCACTCCGAGTGCATCGGTAAAATTTTATTTATGTGAAAAAATGTTTATATATGATAATTTTTTATAACATCTTAAATAAATTTCATATTTGACAGAAATCAAGCAAGAAGAATAGAAAAATCCAGAAGAAGAAGACATTACATCATAGAACAGGCCGAAAGCCTTTCTCAGTAGTTCGACTGGAGGTATAATTATTCTTTCAAAGTTTGAAGACTATGTCTCAAAGTTTGTTAATTTTTTATCACATCCAAAAATGGAGGGAGAAAGATTTTTTATCGTAGCCACATTCGCTAAGAAAAATCATCTGCATATTATTCATGGAGTCGGTTTCAGGATCAAATTATTCCTGTCCGCATTTGTGTGCATCTCTTGGACAGTTTTATCTTATGTATTGCAGATTCTTCTTCATTTTATGTAGTGAAGAAATATGAAATAATGCATTAAAAACTAAGACATTCAAAGTATTAAATGGAAACTTTGGTTCTTATTTATCTTAAGATTTTGGTTGTCTTTCATTTATAGGAGACAAAAAAGAACAATGGGGTTCCTGCTAGTCGGTCACAGGTGTGGATGGCCACATACATGAAAGATGGGACGTCAAATAGTGATTCAGTTAATGAGGTTATGGTATGTGATACTACTTTATCTTTGGACTTTTAATATGATTTATATTTATATTGGAGGCTAATTATTGAATTCAAACTTGCAGACTCAAATGAATGAGTTAACAGAGCACATGGAGGGATCTTCTACTGACCCTGCAGCATTACAGGAGCAAATCTTCACACAAGTTATGGGCCTAGAGCAACCTGGCCGTGTTCGGATGTTTGGATTGGGACCGTCACCCACTGATGTTTTTGGTGGATATAGGCGGTCACAAGAGTAGAATCGTCTCTTCCAAACTCAAGTTCAGGAACAAGTTCAAGAGCAACTTCAACGGTATCAAATGCAGTTCGAGTCGAAGATGAATGAAGTAATGGAGAAACAAATTCAGGCTATACGCACAGATTTTCAGTCATGAATTCAGTTTTTGGCATCTCAATTGCAAGCTGCAGGCGTGCCCGTTGATCCAGTTGTTGCACCATCAAACCTATTACACAGGCAGCAGGTATTTTATTATTTTTACTAGTTATAACTTTAAATTGCCTAGAGCTAATATACAACTTAAGCCTCTTATTGAATGATAGGTTGTGGATTCACTTAGTAGTCATCCTACTGTTCGGCCAATGTCACATCAACAACAATCTCATACATTTTCATCCCAAGAGGTGAGCAATCATTTAATCAAAAGTTTTTTTGACAAATAACATATCTTATTAATTACAATTCTTGCTCTTATTAAATATAGGTTCACCTTTCAAAGAAAGAGAAGAAGAATAAGAAGAAGAAGAAGAACTAACAAAGTAAAAATGTAGATTTATACTTATTAATCTATCCTCTAAACTTAAAAATTAGTGCTATGTTTTATTTTTATTACTTTTTAGTATTCATATGTATAACATAATAAATATATTAAACTATACACTTTGCGCCCCCCCATGTGTCATGAAAATTGTTGCGGATCTTCAATTTGCTGGGGGGTTTGTGGAGGGGGAAAAAAGAAAAGTTTGGTTCATTCTACATAGAAAATCAAGTAAAGTAAGGGTGAGCTGATAGAGTTGTACAAATATTGCATAGAAAGACTGTGGGGGAAAAAAAACAACAGATATAGATACCATTTGTATGTTATGATGTCAACCTAAACAACTGAGGCCAATATTTGGATATCTCTCTCTCTCTCTCTCTCATCAAGGGGAGTATTAGGTAGTAGAGGTAGAATTAGGAGAAAACCACAGAGAATGAGTACCTTGATAAGGTTTCAACCTTAATAGGAAGAGCTGATAAATGGAGGGTTGGATCTCTATCTCTGTCTATCTTTCTGCTTTTGGTGGGAATTAACTAACATAATATAATTATTTTTATTTTAAGGGATTGTAAAGGTGCTGAAAAGGAAAAATGATATATTTTATTAATATTTTTACCAAATATCTCACATCATATGAGTTTCATATAAATTCTATCTGAGACATTTGATAAAAATATTAGTAAAACATTTAATTTCCTTTTTTTTTTTATCAGCAAAGAAAAATTTCATTAACAGCATGAAATTAACGGTACAGGAAGATGACATGCATCGAGAGAGATTCGGAAGTACAAAAATACCCCTACTACTGTTACTCGCATCCATACAACTAACCCCTTGGCCTCTCGAATTTTAAATAAAAAGTTAAGAAGGACTTAACTAGAAAATAAAATACATGAAACCCCACAAAATCAACCCACCAAACCCCCCAAACAGTTCCTGCAAATCCTCTAATCAACCCAAAATCAACCCAATATTTAACCACCTAATCTGCAAGCCTCATGATTTTAAATCTTCAATATCGACAACCCAATATTTTAATCACCATGCCTCTGCTATTGCTGCAACTCCCGAACGCCTATGCTATTGCTACAGCTCCTGAAAAATTTTAATCACTATGCCTCTGCTATTTTAACTCCCACTTGCTATTTATAAAACTAAATCTTTACCGCCCAGTAGCTAATTTTTGAATCTAAAACTTTTCACCTGCTTCAACTCCCAACGCCCACCTGACAACTTCCAACGCCCAATGCCCACCTGCTCCTACTGCAACATCTTTTCACCTATCTGCTGCACGCTCCTCTGGCCGAAAGACTCCATAGCCAACATCTCCATGGCTGGAAAACCTGCTACACCCACTGAACACAGCTTGATCACCATAGCTACCCCCACTGAAAACCTGCTACACCTACTCCATAGCCACCTGCTACTCCTGCTAAAGCTTTTCAAAACTCTTGCTGCTGCACGCTCCTACCAGCTTGATCACCATAGCTACCAGCTTGATTACCTACCTGCTGCACACTCCTCTGCACCTACTGAGGAGTTTCTTTGGCCGAAAAAACTTCATAGCCACCCATCTGAACACAGCCAAAACCCACTTCCACGTTCTGAACTTCTTTACTGATTCAAAACTCCGAGCACTTCGAATACACCCAAGGCCGATCAACACTCATGACAACAAGACCCACTGCCATCTCCACTTCCATGATCGGGCACAGCTTTCCGGCTCCAAACTCCGAACACACCCATTGCAATAGCCTCGGTGTTGACAACCCAAAACATCGAATAACCGCCGAGACAACACCATACATCTGGATGAAGCTCACCCCTCAAACTCCCACTCGAAAAGGAGCGCTCGAATGAAATCTTAGATAGATCTAGATCAACTACAACACTCTTGTTCCCTCCAAACAAAGCACCGAAGCAACTCCATAGATCCGAAACCAAGCTCATCCCTCAAACTCCCACTCGCAAAAGAGTGCCCGAATGAAGATTCATCCAGATCTGGCCAACCTCTATACCGGTCCGAACCCGACCTCCTTCTACTCTGTTTTGTCCCTTAAACCCCAAGGTGGAGACAAAAACAGACAACAAAAAAAAATAAGCCGAAGCCCCCCTGAAGACACAAAAAAAAGACACCAAAGTGGGAAGAAATTGTGGGAATCAAGTTTATTGAAAGCAGAAACCAGCACACAAACACAAAAGAAAGCTGGGCCAGCCGACCGCCATAGCCAAAGGCGGCGGTCGGCCGGCCAAAAGTGAGGCCCGGGGGTGGAGGTTTAGAGAGAGAGAGAGAACCTTGGAGAGAGAGAGAGAGAAGCAACATTTAATTTCCTTAACATTACTAAGTTAAAAGTGAAAGTTGGACGGAAGTGGGAGAGGACGCTGGTGGCAAATACCCAAAGGTGAATGATGACACATATGATGAGGTCAATGAAAAGCTACTCTCCATATGCCTTTCCCATTGGAATGATTATCCCATAATTTGCTTGCATTCTATTTTTAATAATTTTCTACTCTATATAATGCTCTCTTTTGTTGGAATCACCACATTTAAATATACTTTTCTTTGTATAAATTAAATTAAATATTAACTTAGCTATCTGCAAGAACCCCACAACAATTTGTGTGCAAGTCTTGTTTAATAGCAACACATTCATGTTGTTATATTTTCCTTTTTTTTTTCTTTTTCTTTTTTTCTTTTTTTTTTTTCCCTTTTGGGTCAATGTATATATTGCATATATTTTTGCATTATATACAGTTACTTGCTTCTGTTTTATTGTCTTGCTATCTATCTGTCTATGATGAACTGAATTTTTAGGACGTGACATTATTGGTGTTGATTCTGACTGGAACTTCAATAGACTTCAATATTTTTGGATCACGTGGGTCTCAAAACTAATGTTTAAGGTTTCAGTACCCATGTGATTGGTCTCTTCGTTGTAGCAATATGTAATAACCAATTCTTTGTCCACCTTTCCCTCGCCTTTGTTAGGTTCATAGTCGATACAGTGCATACATCCACTTCTGCTTTCAAATCATCTTCTGTTAGTGCCGTCTGGACTTTAGTTTATCTGTTGGTCCACCATTCTCTCTCTCTCTCTCTCTCTCTCTCACTATGTGTGTGTATATATATATATCTGAACTCAGAAATGATGGGAACCATGTAAGAAATTGTCAAGACTCAGGAAGGATCCTAAATGATCTTTATTTTATATATTTTTGGTGTTGAGTGTTTTGTATTTATTATTGTTTAGTGTTTTTGTTGCAGAAGCTGTCAGCCTTTGCTTTATTGGTGTGTATTTGACATGTTAATCACATGTACCCCCTTTTTTTCTGTTTGTAACTAGTAGGCTTGCTCCACAATGCTGTTTTTTTGCACACTTTGATTTGTGTTGTGGATGGCACTTGTAGTAGTCTAGATGTGGTCCTGTGGGCATGAGCTTTACTAGTACCATGTACTGAGGTAGACTTGAAGGTTGCCTTGTGTGTGTTTTGGATGTTTGTTTGTTGACATATTTTATGTGGAAATAGATGGTGACCTTTTGGAGTGATGGAATGGTCACTGAGGAAAAGGCACACTATCAAACACAGCACAGTAGTAACTATTTTAAAGGTGGTAGGGTTTTTGGTGTGGTCCTTTTTCAACAAAGAGAGTTTTCATTTATGCTTTAATAAATCTCTATTGCGCCCTAGTTTTTTAGCCAAATCTGACAATAGACCTGTTTGGTGCAACTTATATACCTAGTTTGTAACTTTTTTTTATTGTATGTTTGTGTGATTGTTTGGTGTAGTTTTGCTTGTACCTTTTGTTTAGAAATTAGGCGGGGATGTTTTTGGTTTCTACTTTCTTTCTGACTCTCGATTTTTAACTCCTCAGCTAATACTAAACAGGCCAAATGTTGAACCATATGTGTATGATGAATTTTAGTATGACAGAATTTTCACATGGAGATGTATATTTCAGAAAGAGGGCCAGGGCTTTTTTCTTTAAATTTTATTATTTATTTATTTATTTATTTTTATTGGTTAATCGGTTAGAGGGAATTTACAACAGAAAAAAAACAAAAAATCATGAGAATTACATGAAATTGGTCATTAAACTATGTATTGAAAATTCATGAGAATTGCAGTTCTGTCAATAACATTCAGTGCATAGAAACTGATATGAAGACAATTGGCCTCATTTGGATCCTTTTTTCTAAATGAATAATTTTGACCTTTTCATCATTAACAGGAAGAGGCTACCAAAAGCAAGTCTGCAGGAAAGGCATGGTACCAGACTATGATCTCCGACAGTGATTACACCGAGTTTGAAAACTTCTCAAAGTGGTTGGGAGTCTCCCAGTGAGATTTTTCTGTCTTTGAGTTTTGTCTTAGCTATACTATCTTTATCTAATTGTTTTGTTTCAAGAGCAGTTTTGAGACAAGAATTGAGTTTGGTGGGTTGTGTTTTATGACAAGATGGATGGATTTTTCATTTTAGCAGATCTGGAATCAAAATTTTACAAATTGTAGTCTCTTACTTAAGAACGGTTTGTTAGTTTTTTTTGAATGAGAAACTGAATTAATGCTTCATTTGTTATTTGAATGGGAGTTATTATTTTATATGTTAGTTTTATTACAGATATTTGAATGGGAGTTAATAGTTTGTATGTTAGTTTTATTACAGGTATTTTTTTATTAATTGAATGAGAAACCAAATTCAATATTTTCTTACAGGTATTCTTTTTAATTTAATCAAATAAAATTAGCACAATATCAAAAAAAAAAAAAAAAAAGAGAGATATGACGGCGTTTCTACAAACGCCTCCTAAACCCTCAACAGTAACGGTTATATTTTTAAAACAGATACGACGGCGTTTAAAAACGTCGCTAAATATTGTTGGTGACGTCAGCGTGGGTATGGTGGGACATTTGGCGGCGTTTTTTAAACGCCTCCTATACTAATATCACGACGTTTTTAAAACGTCGCAAAGCTACAGTGACGGCCGCAGCTTCGACGTTTGGTACTAAACGCTACAAAAGGAATTAGGGGTGTTATGCTACATATGGCGGCGTTTTGGAAACGCCACTAAAAGTCCGATTTCCAGCAATGTTAGAAAGAGTTATGGGGCAGCTTCTAAAATGCCTTTGAAAATGACACTCCATTGGTGTTTAATAACCTAATTCAATATTTAAATTAAATATATTAAATGAAAATTAATTAAATTAGTTTGATAATCACAATCGATATCATTTATAAAATTTAAGTGGTTCTTAAAATGTAAGATAAAAAAAAATTAAATGACATAAAATTTATTTAATTATGACTGAATTTATAAATATAAAGCAATCGATATATACTATTATAAGGTTTTGGCTATGTTTGTTGGAAAGGATTAGAGAGGAATTGGACTGAGAGTCATGTAAGGATGCGGTTTAGATTTTATCTCCCAAACCCCCCTAATCTAGCATTTGCTTGGCTGAATCGCTATCAAACTGCTAATCTTCAATTATAATTTATAAGAAACTATCCAATTCCACCTTTGGGATAATTATTCCTCCTGATTATCTTTTCTCCACGGTAAAAAATAAATAAATAGAATAGAATAAAAAAAAAATTCAAACTTTATGCTATTTTTATCTTTTTAACCAAACAATTTTATTGTTTATAATCTTATCTAACAATTCCATAGTTATTAAAACAAAAATAAGTGAAACCTCCTATATTATTACTTGTTCTACTATTTCCTAAACCTATCTCTGAAACAAATATGCCCTTTAACAGGACTTAATCCTAAGATGTCATCCTAGGAGATATCAACATCCTAGGATTATTCCAAATATTAAACAATAGCATTGATAGGAATGTTTTTTTGTATAATTATTATTTTTTGGTTCTTATGGAAATCTTATACGTCAGAGTATGCTTAACTTCTTCTCCTATAAACAACATTTAAAAGAATTAGCAATTTATTATTTGAATCACATTTTTGTTCAACAGAGTTGATATATGATACTTGTCAGGTTGCCCAATTGAATAGTGTAAGAAAATAAAATCAGAAACATTGCCGCACTGTTGGAGTACCATTGTCCTCAAAACTAGTTTTGGGCAGTTGTTAAGAGCAGGATGACCAGTCACAAATGCCTTGTTCTTTCAGTTTTGAATTTTTTAAAAAATAATTTTCTTATTATGAAAATGTTATAGTATATATACAAACAAAATTTTCATACGAAAAAACTCATTCAGAAAAATATGTGAGCGGTTTCTTTTTATTATGAGTCCAAATGATGAGTCTTTTATTTTGAAATCATGGAATCATAATTAACTATATCATTCTATGTAAAATATATATATACATATTTCTTCTCGAAGAATTATTAGAAATTCTCATAGTATCAATGTGACATTATCTATGTGGTCCTTTTAGCCAATAAGAAACCACAATGCACACTTAGATTGTCTTTGAATTATGGATTTGGGTAAAAATTTGGAAAGGGAAAGCAAAAGGCATGGGAAATGTCAGTTTATATTGGATTCACATTCCACTCTCCTTTTCCTTTCCATTTCCATTTCCAAATCCATAATCCAAACACAATATAAGTAGGTTATCATTTGTCCCCAAGTTGCTAACAAATATGGGTCAACATATTCTACTTGTGGGTGTTGAAATCTGACCTCACAACCAATCGAATCTTGTTTTCGAGATTCAGGGAACAAAGTGGAAGAGCACGTAGCAGGATAGAGAAGCTCAACACCTGCACACAAGAAGAAAACAAATACTAATGGCTTGTCCACTTGGGAACACTCGTCAGCAAACTTATCTCTCAAAAGATATCAACTCAATCACAAAACTCACAAAGTAAAACATACTGTAGACACCTCATTTTGACCGGTCCTAATACTTGGGTGCTGTGTTTTGAACATCCGATGATGAAACTTGGAATATGCTATTTTATGAATTTCTCAGTAAAAAAATCAGATTGAACCTTTAATTCCAAACCTCACCCAAACCTCACTCATTTTGGCCAAATTATTTTATATCACTCAAATCTTTTTTTAATTTCTAGTATTTTATAATATTATGTGTTTGTACATATTTTTAGGTACTTTTATATAAATTGGTATAAATAATACATTTTAAATCTTTTATAAATAGAAAATAATACAAAAAGAAAGAGAGGTCGGGTGGGTTTTTGAGTGGAAGACAAATATAGAAGATAAGTGGTGGAATATATGATAATGAGGAGTTTGTAGTGAGATGGGGCAGATTTTTGATCAAAGAAGATTTTTTTTTAACAAAAGAGAAGGTATATATATTATGATGATGGTCATAGGGTCAGAGGAATGATATTGTTTTATGAGTGGGTGGTAAAGACACATGTTTTTTTAGGAAGACAATCGGAGGCAGCTGAGTGGAGGTGGGTGATAAAAATATGGGTTTTTAGAGAGATATTTTAGAGGGAGAGAAAAGGAGTTGGTTGAGGCTTTAGAGTGATTTCGGTGAGGGGGGCTGACTCTCTCTCTCTCTGCTATAACACACAAATACACACACACACAGAGGAGGGAGGGGGGGAGCTGCACACACACACAAATATACATCTCTCTCTCTCTCTAGGACATTTTTTTTTAATGAGCACAAGGGAGATGGGGGAATGAAGCAGCAGTCCAACACTTTAGTGAGGAGGTTGTCTTGGGGGATCTGATATGGGTTAGGCTCCGTGGCTCCTCACGGTGGCCTGCACTGGTTGTTGATGAAAACACTGATCAAAAAATATAAAAGTTGCATAGCATGCCATCTGCCACTGCAGCGGGGCTCCATTTATGGCTGCATCAACTGCGGTGTCTTTCTCCACAAGTGTTGTTTGGAGTTGCCGCCAGTGTTCAAACATCAGCTCTACCGACAACAGAATCTATGTCTCGACTCTGAGTCTGTCAATGACTCCACCACCAACTTCTTCAGTTGCCGAGCTTGTTCTAAAAGCCACACCAGCAGAACCACCTTCAATACCAAACAACAACAACAACAACAACAACAGTCATGGATGATCAACAACAAAGAAGATAATGCAGCTTCTTCACAATCTGACGAAGACCGCAAAGAGTCTCCTGTCAAGTCTGTGGTGCCTTCAAATTAACAGCCAGTATCTGCTTCTAAAACTGGTACTGCAGTGTCTAGCAGCTCTGATTCTGAGGTTGCAGAAATTCAAGCCTCGGTTGTGAATGAAGTGAATGAATTGGGAGACAATTTTGTTTCCCGCGGAAGATAGAGGTCATATTGATGTTGTGAAGGAGTTGCTCAAGTATGCAAATAAGGAAAGTATTTTGAAGAAGAATCGGTCTGGTTTCGATCCTCTGTATGTAGCCGCAACTCAAGGACACCATGCCATTGTCCGGGTGCTGCTAGATCTTTTGACTGGCAAACATATGTTGGACAATGTTCACTGTATTTAAAAATAAATTTTGTTTGTATACCTAACAATAAACGGAATACAAAAGAAATAAAGGAAAAGGGGAGAGACAGTTTGATTACAAAAATCAAACTACAAAAAAAAAAATTAAATGAAACAGATTTTTATTTTGTTACAAAAACAAAATGAAAATTTGAAATAATAAAACAGAAAATAAATTAACAACTTACTTGATTAATTTTTTGAACAAACTTTTGATCAAGTCCAATGTCTAACACTGTGTCCTTAAGACAGATTCATCCTCTCCACGGTACTTTCAGATTTTCGGACGTCTATATCTCAAGATAAAATGATCAACAATGAATAAATGTAGCACTACAATTTATTCGCACAACGAACACACTTTGTATTTACACTCTTTCTCACAGAAAATTAGATGCAACAAAACACAGAGAGCAGTGGCAGATTGAAGGACAAAAATTAGAGTAAAAATCAAACGAGGGACTTGTCTTATTTATAGATGTAGTGGCACCCGTTTATTTTGAATTGAACATGTGGCATACCTGTTTGAACAGGTACTGAACCTGTTGGATTTGAATTGGGACTGTTTAGGTTCAAATTTAAATTCGGACAGATAAAAACTGTATTTGAACAGTTTCGAATCTGTACAGAATTTCAGATCTGTTTGTACAGAAACCGTGAAGAGGTGCAAAAATTGCATTTGAATTTTCTAACTGAAATTTAAATTCAAACGGTCTGAATTTATTTTCCGAAAACCAACCTCACACCACACACTCACGCCCAAGCCCGGCCTAGCCCAGCCCGCCCGACCGACCGGATGGACGGCGACGGTGGCGCGAGCGCGTGTGGTTATTTTTGGGTCCCATGGGTCTAGCCTAATTTACCCATAACCACTCCCTTCTACAAACTTGGGGTATCCCTTGGGGCCCTTACTAAGTTATAATTCCAAACTTTATAAATTCATAATTTTGAGCAACCAAATATACCATGTGAATCACAACGCGACATAGAACTTGTTACCACCTTGACTAGCAAAATTCGACGCATGAATCTTACCTAAAAAATAGACCAAAATTAAAGAAAAATTTAATTTCCAAAACCATTTCTAACAACATATTCCGCCAAACCATGCACTCTACCTTATTCGTGGCAAGAACTTCCTGATGCTGATGGAACCTGTTGCTGTTGGATCATCCATTGTGAGTTGTATAACCCACTAAAGAGAGTGGAGCACCCACTTAAGAGAGAGTGGGGTGGTTGAAAGTAGTGGGATGGTTGAATGGAGCACCCACCAAATGGTGGGGTGGTTGAACCCATTCACAGCTAGCTGCTGTCTTCTTCTTCTTCTCAACATATCTATAAATAGAGGAAGAAATAGAGGAAGAAAATGAGAGAGAAAGAAAACCAAGAGTGAACCAAGAGAGTGAGAGATGTGAGAAACCGTCTCTCTCGGTGTGAGCGAGGGAGACGGGGGAATGGGTGAGTGCGAATAGTGTGAGCTTCTCCTCTATAATATTTCTGTAATCTCTCCATAAATGGTATACGGTTACTCTCCCGTGGACGTAGGCATTATTGCCGAACCACGTTAAATATTGTGTCTCTTTCTGTGTGGGTGTATGTTTTCTGGTTGTTATAATTTCTATAAGGTCTTGGGCGGGATCCCCGATCCCAACAAGTGGTATCAGAGCCTCGTCGGAGCGTTTCGGAACAAAAACAGTGTGATTCTCGAAACTGCCCAGAAATTGAATTGCTCGCAATCAGGTTTTGAGCATACCAGGAGCAACGACTCGACGAGAGGAATCCAGAAACATAAAGCAGGCACCCAACGGAGGCCGGACGCGCCTGCACGCGCCCCTAGAAACTGGCGCGTGAGTCCCACTCACGACACGCGCCACCACGCGCCGAAAGACAACCGGCGCGTCGGCCCAGTCGCAGGAACGCGCCTCCACGCGCGGCAGAAGGAGGAAGACGACTGGGGGTAGCGCGTGCACCACACGCCCGCGCAACACGCGCATGCCACGTCAGGAGACACGTCAGCACACGTGGCAGATAGTCAGACACGTGTCGGACACGTGTCAGAAACGTGGCATGGTTGACCAAGCCGCTGACCGAGCCGCCGAGCTGAGCCGTTGACCAAAGCCGTTGACCACGCCGAGCCGAGCCGTTAAGCGAGTCGCGCCACTTCCAAGTTGCGTTGACCGGTCGTTGACTGAGCCGTTGACTCAGCCGTTGACTGGGGAAATCCTCCGGTGCTTCGCAGGCGCACCAAATTTTGCAGATCAGAACCGTTGAAACTGTTTTGGCCCAATCTGAGCCATTCGGAGTCCATTTTTGGCGATTCAATAGTGGTTTTCAACTATTTGGAGTATTTCGGACACATCCGTACGGTCAAATTTTGGAATTGAAGTTTCTGTAAAAAGGAGACAGATTAAAGTGACAGACGACGGTAGTGCGGCAAACGAAATATTCTGTTGGAACACAGAATATTCTTGATGTTTTGAAAATTGCAATTTTGGCCCCTGTAGTTTGTGAAATTACAGTTTGGTTCCAGTGTTTGGAAAATTTACAATTTTGCCCCAGTTTTGGAGAAAGTTTTCAGTGAGGTCCCCGGAAGTGCAGCGATGGTTGGTCCTAGCTAATCGGACCGTTCCGGACGCAACCGCAAGGTCAGAATGGTGAAATTCTGAACAATTTTTTTTTAAAGACTGTTAAAACATGGGAGTTTGTCATCTTTAATAGTCAAAGGAAGGTTGCCGGATATTGTGGAACGCTGCGGATTCACTGAAGAGGTTAGAATGGACAGATTCTAACCAGATTGGACAACCAGATACAGATCGAGATAGATCATTGAAGACCAAAGGAGATTAAGCTTAATCAAATGGCAAATCAATGGAGATCAGGATTGGTCAAGGGCGATCAGAAGAATTGCATATGATTATCTCAAGATCAACAATGTCTAGGAAAGTTCTGTCAAAAAGACACTGTCTAAGGAGACTGGTTCTTAAGTGGGACCGTTTGTGACCCCACCAGTCTTTCCTGGGAACTTTCCTGGTTGTTGATGTCGTCGGAGGATCTGGTTCAATCAGAAGAAAAGTCCACTTCATCAGATAGATGATTGGCAACCAGTGCAGGCTTAGAGAACTGTTGTGGCAGTTGGAGCTACTGTCAAACATAATACAAGAAGTACTGGTAGTATGTGAACGTAGAAAGGCAACAGCCGCAGTAGTGCACACATAAGGTGTAGGAGCACGTAGCCACAATAGCACAGATGAGTATACAGGAATGTCATACAAGGCGCAGATATACAACAGTGCAAGAGTGCGCAGCAGAATCATACAAAGGTGCAGTGTGTCGGATTTTGGCCTGGCAGCATCAACTAGTTCACAGGAAAAGCTCCAGACAAAGAAATTGAAAGGGATAAGACGCTGCAGTGCGCACCCCGGGAGAGGCAAATCTCTTTCTTTGTCCTGAATCTGGTTCGTGGCAGTGAAGTCGCGACGGGCACCTAGAGAGTTTGGGTGGAGTCACCTCAACAGGGAAACATTGAGCATTCTATTGGAGGATGCAAGTACCTGGTGATAAAGGTGCGAGCCATGCAAGATGATGTGTTGCGGTTGAAGACATTCCAAGTAGGAGGTGCAGATTCACTCTGGATGCTCAGTGGAATGGAGGCATATTTACAACGGTGTTTTATCATCCATGTGGGTGATGTGGGTGATTTATTTTGTTCACCCGGTTGAAGCCAATTGGAAGCCAATTGAAGACCTTTCAGAGTCAGTTGCAAAAGTTATCAGTTCATTTGGAGACTCTCAGGTTAGTTGCAGAACTTCAGAGTTCATTGGGTTTTTTTCTCTAGGGGATAGAGAGAACAAGCATTGGCAGAGTGTACTATGGAGATTTGGCATATGTAATAAGTCCAAATGGTAGTACTTTATTGGCATTGGCCTCTGTGGAGGCGGTGGAGATCCTTCATGGATCGTTGTTGGAAGACTCGCATCTGGTGAAGCCTTGGTTTCCGCATTTGTCGATTTGAAGAAGGTGTGACAATCTACTTCAGATCTTGGTGGAGTTTTTCTGCATTTGTCGATTTGAAGAAGGTGTGAAAATCTACTTCAGATCTTGGTGGAGCTTTGGCGGGTTTTGTTCAATGTCTATTGGAGGCATTGTTGTTGGCAGTCTTTCACGGATTATTGGCGACTTTCAAAGTTGTGGTTTATTGAGATTCATTATCACAGCTGGGATTTATGAGTATGTCTGATTAGATCCAGGGTGTCTCCGGTTTGTGAGACTTGATTGTTTCTTCTTCTTGTGGATTTTCATTTTCGCAATCTGTTCCATATTCGAAGACATCAGCTATTGGTAGTCTGGGTGACGATTCAGGCTCCGGGTGTTTGCTTCTTTAGAAGCGGTTTGACCGTTGGTGTTCATTGAAGATTGGAAAAGATTGCTGCGGAGAAACGTGAAGATGGTGATTTTGTGAATCTCATGTGTTGGGATCCATCCCTTGATCTGCCATTGGATTTGGAGGGGACAGATCGTTTGCAGACTCGGTGGAGTCAGCGGGGACTGTTGGAGTTGTGCATTTATGGTGCACGCGCCTTTGGGCGGTTTTTGGCAACTGTGAAGATGGTGCATCATCTTGTGTTTGCTGGTTGGAATGGCAGTTGGAGGAATCTGGAGTTTGCTCGACACTTCAGAATTTTTTGGCTCTTGGTATTTTGTAAGTTCATTTGAAGTTTGTTCCGATACTTCTGAACTGGTTAGAGCCTAACTGCGTCCACAATCCAGTTTTGTTTGGTGGAGAACTTGCCTCAGTTCTCGGAGAATTTGTTTGGCTCTCTTGATTAATTCGAGCTTGAAGAGAGCAGTATTGAGTTCGATGGTTGATCGGACATGATGTTTTTTGTTACCGCTTTCGAAGTTGCTTTGACGGAGAATTTGAAGCCTCTTTTGTTTAGTTTCCTCAGCATTGGTTCAAGCGGGTTGCTCACCATGTTTTGTTTGGAGTTGTCAAGGACAACTTGTTTGGCGCCTATGGAAATCGGAACTTGGCACTATGGTGGAGCTTGAGTTGCAGAAAATCGAAGAGCTAGCTCGATTGGTTCTGTATGTTCTTTACATTGGCTTAATGTGATTTTGAGCAATGGAATCTGCTGTGTTTTTTGGGAAAAGCGCTTGTGTTTTGTACAGCAGATGGTATTCAGTTTTGACTGAATGGTTGGATACCTGGGTTATGGTATCGGTTTTTTGATTCTGTGGCAGCGAACGCACCTCTTAATGAAACAGAGTTGTTGCGGATCTCTCAGGCGAACTCGAGCGCAGGAGGAGAGATGGAGCCACGATGAGCACTCAAGAAGTATGGGTGCAGGTACTATGCTAGGTGTTGCATAGTTGGTGACTTGTACAGATTTGTTGAAGTTGCTTTGGAAGAAAGAGCTACTGTCAGCCATTATCCGGTAGTACAAGTGATAGATACGCAGGTAATGTGTATCGCTGAACTGGAGATCAGGGATTGCAAAAGGCATGAACAATAAGTGTGTGGAAACGCTGGGAAGTTGTTCAAGAGTGCAAAGGGCAAATGCTGATAGTTCAGGATAGTTCAAGGGAAACTCCGAGCAAAGAAAACCAGGAACTTTGACCAGACAAATGAAGAGTTTTCTGTTGCTCCAGTTTTGGTCATGCAAAGAGATAAGGCATGACAGTCAAGGGCATCTCAGCAGGGGGTGCAGGACATCCAATCAGGGGTGTCGGATATCTTGGTTACGCCAGTTCAAGCATAGCAGGTGAAGACATCCAAGACAGGAAGCGTGGAAGAGATGTGTGGGAGATAGGAGCAGATGCTCTCTCCAAATCAGAGAGTGGTGTGAGTTGAGTTGAGGATGTCGGATTCCCTCCTCCTCTTGTATCTCTGGTGTATTATCTCTAGTTTCAGGGGATGCAGCGTCTCAGTAAGGAGATGAAGATTCTGTTAGTTTTTGGGGCGTAACCAAATTAGCAGCAGTGTGTGCAGTGGATCACCTCACAAGGGTTGAGGGGGTGATTTGTTGGATCATCCATTGTGAGTTGCATAACCCACTAAAGAGAGTGGAGCACCCACTTGAGAGAGAGTGGGGTGGTTGAAAGTAGTGGGATGGTTGAATGGAGCACCCACCAAATGGTGGGGTGGTTGAACCCATTCACAGCTAGCTGCTGTCTTCTTCTTCTTCTCAACATATCTATAAATAGAGGAAGAAATGGAGGAAGAAAATGAGAGAGAAAGAAAACCAAGAGTGAACCAAGAGAGTGAGAGATGTGAGAAACCGTCTCCCTCGGTGTGAGCGAGGGAGACGGGGGAATGGGTGAGTGAGAATAGTGTGAGCTTCTCCTCTATAATATTTCTGTAATCTCTCCATAAATGGTATACGGTTACTCTCCCGTGGACGTAGGCATTATTGCCGAACCACGTTAAATATTGTGTCTCTTTCTGTGTGGGTGTATGTTTTCTGGTTGTTATAATTTCTATAAGGTCTTGGGCGGGATCCCCGATCCCAACAGTTGCAGCCTTATTTTGGAGGATAACCCAATAGTAGACTTTGTTGAGCTTCCTGATACATGTCAAGGTGAAACTTTTGAAGCAAATTCCCGAGGAGTGTCCATACAAAGATGCTAAGTTTCGTATCAAGGAATAAGGCTGCACAAATTCACCATGGTTCAAGGTGGGGCCTCCATTGAAGATGGGTTTACCTGGGCTACCTGCTGTAATTGTGAAACGGTCACGTGGGTGGGCCACGGTTTCTTTTAATTGAGGAGGATATTAGGCCCAATTAGTTAATTAGATTTTTATAAATTAATTAATTAGTATAATTAATTAATTAGTTAATTAGAATTTTATAATTAATTAATCAGTTTAGTTAATTCGTTAATTCCTTAGAATTTTATAATTAATTAATTAGTGTAATTAATTAATTAGTTAATAAGAATGTTATAATTAATAAATTAATGTAAATTAATTAGTTAGTTCCAATTTGTAATAATTAGGTAGAATAATTAATTAGTTTAATTAGTTAGTAATAGTTGTGTTATAGCTAATTAAAGTGATGTAACTATTTAATTTGATTAGTTATTTAATTAGTTAATTCATGTTGTAATTAATTAGTTAACTAATTTAATTAGTTACTCTGTAATTAATTAGTTAATGTAGTTAGCTAATTAGCTTTGTATTGTACTTATTTAATTAGCTTTAAGTAGTTATTTAAATTAGTTCATTATTATAATTACTTAATTAATTACCTTAGCATAATTAATTGTTTACTTGTTGTAATAATTAATTAGCTTAGATAACTAGCTTATTTATTCAAGTTTTGTAATAATTAGTCAAGTAGTTTAGTTAGCTAGTTAGTTCATTCGGACCCTCATGCGTGAGGGCGCAAACTTGTAATAATGTGTATGTCTTCCAACCCCACGTCTTTCTCCCTTTTATTTACCAGCTTATGATGGTTAGTTTAGGGACATCATGTTTAATATATCACACTTCATGTTTGCATCTATTTGTATTGCATGCACCGGGGTTCGGTTCATCATTCTAAATTCACATCGTCGTTTCAATACTTCTTTGAATACATACATGCTATCAAATCATTTCATATGCCATATTAGTAGCCGAGCCTAATAATTGCATATCACATGTGTTGCATTTGTCATATTGCATAGTTAGGAATCATGCTTATTTTACTAACTTAGTTTTGTAGCTGTTCGCGGGACGTTGGTAAATATGTGAGTTTTTATGCTTTTAGCATCCCGCCTGTACATAATTTTCTTATTATGTTTAGCATCTTACCATGAGGCTAATTGCGTAAATGCTATAATTGCTTGAATGCCTGTGGATGAAAGCTTGTTGCTTGAATTGAAATGATTCGATGAATGTACGTGTAAGCCCACTTTGTCAAGTGGCAAATTTACAAGCTTTAAGCCCACTTTGTTAAGTGGCAAATTCAAACCCTTTTCAAAAAACATACATGAAATTGAATTGTTCTAATTCTTGCAAAATTAGTCTATACTTGTATGTTTCACATAATAAATTTTAGGATTTATTAAATCATCAAAACATGAACATATAAAAAAATAAAATTCATATCATGGTTTAGTAGAGGCTGATCTTTGATCGGGTGAGTGGGGGTGCTCATTATTGACCTTCCCCTCTCATACCTAAGGTTCCAAGCCAAGCATCTTTGGTTACGACGAACAGTGGCCTTGGCACGAGTCATGGGTTTCCTAATTTTTCCAAAATAAATATTAACTGGCGACTCTGAAATCTGATGACGCAGTCCATTTTTGACAAAATTGCAATAAAATGGATTTTCAATAAAAGTTGTCAAATTTGGACTCTCATCTATGTTTCACATTGCACTAGTGAGACTAGATCAAAGAGATCGAGGGTCCGAACTGTTTAATGCGCACGGGTACCCCCCAGGCATGTTACAATTTCTGGCGACTCTGCTGGGGACTTATGAAACATTGACTCGAACTCCATGATATGAATTTTATTTTCAATTATATGTTTATTGTATTGCATTTGCATTGGTGCGCTTAAGTCACTGTATTTGCCATCTGCTATCTTGGACGGTTTGCCGGAGGCTTGCCTAAAAACTTGCCAAAAGGCTGACCGATTGTGGGCTCTACCATGATGCGAACACAACCCTTGGATTTGGATTACCGCTGTACCGCTTGGTCCTCCTTTCACTTCTCGGTGTTAGGTGTGAGAGGTATATTAGGTAATCTTTCTAAGGTACCCTTTCAACCATTTGACCTAGTTGCATATAATGAAGCTATAGTGACTATTCCAACTTAGGACAGGATGCCACCCGCATATAGGATGTCATGAAACCACTTGCTTGAAGTAATGCAGCCTAGATGATTTCAAAATCTAGGATAGGATAACCCTACCCTCCATAGGGGTGTTTTTCCTCTTTCTTGCTATGCAATGTATGGGATCGATACAGGGGATCTCAAATTCAGATGTGTGGTTCAGGCATTTCAGTTTGTGGGGTTGAGTTTAGTGTGTCAGCATGAGGTAGCAGTAATCAGTGATCAGTTGAGTCGAAAATGCCCTTTGTTTTTTTGCAAGGTAGTTTGCAAACATTACTTCAAAAAAAAAGTTTGATATCCCACAAAGTCTACCAGTGTAAATAAATAAAACTTGTGGGATATCCGACCATTTCTGTAATTGGGAAGTGACCACTTGTTGATTGCACGGACTTTATTTTGAATGTTGTGGACGGACCACACCTTGACCAGCAATTTGAGAATGGTTTTATTCTGAGTTCTGAATTGAGTATTGAGTCTAAGTTTGATTCCACCAAGTTTGTAGAGTTGGGATCAGGCTCAAGCCATTCTAGTGAGTCAGAGTCTGTTGATTTCAAGAGTGCTAAAACTAGACATTTCTGTCCTGTCTAGGTTTTCTTTGTCATTTTCTTTTGAGTTTGTTGTCATTGCTGAGTCATAATTTCTTTTCAATAAAAGTGCCATAGAGTCTACCTACTTCTTTGTGCCTTTAATTCATCGCATTGACCAAAAATTACAAAACTTTTGTCCAAAACTTTGATAAAAACAAAGAGAAAGAATTTCCTCGAGATTTGCAAATTTTGATTAACTGAGAGGAAGAGAGGTGCGCTAAGCCCTTGATGAATAAAATCATCTCTGCTAATGTGAGTATTGAGAAGGATCCTGGCTTGGTCCAAATTGGTTTTATATTGTCTTCGTAAGAGTACGAGTGATTAGTCACTTTCTGAAAAGATTTCAAAAACTGTTTTTGCGTGGTCATACGAAGACATGCCTAGAATTGATCTTGAGATTATACAGCATAGGATCCCTCTTGACTTGAGGTCTGACAAAATATTCAATGATCAACCAAAGTGTGGCTTGCATAGCCGAAATGGAGGTAGCCCTTGAACTAGGGGCAATGATGTGATTCATATTGGAAATTGCCCTTGAACTAGGGGCAATGATGTGATTCAGATTGGAAGCAATGATGTGATTCAGATTAGAAACAACCCTTGAACTAGGGGCAATAAGGTCGAATGTGATTCAGATTGAAACAGCCCTTGAACTAGGGGCAAAAGTGTGAGATTTACATAGCCGAAATGGAGATAGCCCTTGAACTAGGGGCGATAAGGTTCGATATGATCAAAGATTGAAAACTGGATCGTTTCCCAATGAAAATTGCTCAGAAAGTCAAAACCCAATCCACGACACTAGGGGCAAATTCAGACCCAATTAGCCTAGTCCCTACATCATCATATCTACTGGTCAAGTGTAGCAGTTGTTCATAGATAGCCTAGAGATTTCACAAACAATCAACATGGACAAGCTAAAATGAAAGTACCATCGTTGAGAGGCTCACTGGGCTGAAAACCCGAAAGGGCGACCCAGGTAAAAGTTAGAGCAGAAAAAAAAAAAAAAAAGAAAGTAAAAAAAAAAAAAAATAAATAAAAATAAAAAAGAAGAAAAATAGAAAAATAAAAAAATGAAAAGCTCGCAAGGTTGAAAACCCGAAAGGGCGGCTTTGGCAAAAGTTAGAGCACAAAAGGAGAGTGTCAATACCCGAGTGAACCTTAGCTGGAACTACGTTGGCCTGATTCCTATCTTTAGGATACGTAGGTAACTTCATCTTGAAGTTCGGTCCTAATAATTTTTCAACTTATTCATCTCATCCATATTTGATTGGTGTATCTTTAGTCGACTTGGCTGTCCTATCCGCGTTTGCTTGGTTTGTCTTCGTTCTGCTCAGTTCAGTTGGTTCGATTCAACTCAGCTCAGTTCGGTTCAGTTCGGTTCGGTCCAGTTCCGCTCGACTCCATTCAGTTTGGATCGGCTCGGCTCGATTATCACCATTGTTATCGTGGTTATATGGCTTGGGGCTTTGCACCCCAATGGTTGATTCCCTTTTGGTTGGGTAGTGGCCATTTGCAAAAATAGGTTTTTATTATTTTGAAAGAAGTTGACTAATTTTTCACGAAAATTATTCCATTTTTGTAAAAGCAGACCATTCTTTGGATTTAAAAAGGGAAAATTTTCAGTGCTCACAGCCTGACTTACATGATTTCAAAGCAGAAAATGGAATAAGTATGCTAATCTAACTCTCATGTTGATCAAAACACTTTACAAAAAAATTAAGAGAAAAAAGAGACAAGGCAATGAACTAGGGGCATAAACGAGTTAGAGATTCTGTTTTCTCCACGGCTCGAGTCAATTATTCAGTGTATTCATACCAGTCAGTGTATAAAAGTGTGTTCCTTTTGTACCAGTCAATGTATGCATACCAGTCAATGTATTCATACCAGTCAGTGTATATAATTGTGCTTGGATTGTTTTGCTCCGTTTTCCTTGCGTTAAGTCATTTATTCTTTGATTCAAGTCAGTATGGAATCAATGTCCATTTCAGAGTTCAAAATTCAATCATTCTCAAATTCAATCAAACAAATTGTTTTCAAAACTCAAAGTGATATGCCAGTCACGCCATTGATGTGCAAAATCGAAGCTCATTTTATTAAAGTCAGGGGATGATATCCCTGTTTACAGAGACAAAAAAACAAAAACAAAAAAAAGAGTTGAAGCCATACTTGCCCACTACAAAAAAAAAAAAAAAAAAAAAAATCCCCCAAAAAAAAAGAGAGAAAAAAAAAAGAAGAAGAAAGAAAAAAAACAAACCCAAAAAAACAAAACCAAAAAAAAGAGAGAGAGATAGGGATCTTTGTTGTTTCGATGACGGCCATACGCCGACCTCATTTGCTCGACTCTCCTGCTGATTTCTTCATCTCGATTTCGTCCTGGGAGACCTTTGAAGTCCCTGCCTTAGTGCTTTCATCGAGAGAGTTGCCTCTCCCTCCCGGCGCCGACCATCAAAGGCAAAATACGACGGTGCTCCGAACCGGGCCATAGAAGTGGTCTGTCATTTTAGCTTTTTATTCTCCATGGAGGTGGCCTTCCGTTTCAGCTCTTTGTTCTCCGCCTTCAGTGCTCAAATCTCTGCTCGTGCATCCTTGTACATGCGCTGGAGCGGAGAGAGTTGGCTGTTGACCTGATGTACCTTACACGTCCTGTTTTGCAGACGGTGAGATAAGTTAGTGACCGCGGCCACTGTCTCCATACATGACTTCAGCATATAGTAGTTGGCCTCAATGTCAGTTTGAGCAGCCATTATTTGCTCAATTGTCAGTGTAGGAAGGCTAGGATGAGTAGGAGTAGGGACACTTGGCCCAGGGGAGCTCGAAGAATCATTAAGATCCAGAAAGAGAGAGAGGGGACGAAACGAAGCCATGTGTTAATAGAAGAGAGGTGTGAAAGAAAGGAGCTGCAGAGAAATGGCAGAGAGCAGACTGAGTTCTGTCTCTCTTAGTCTCTCTGTTCTGTCTCTCACAAAGAGTGACGAAGAAGAAGACAAAAGAGTGATGAAGAAGAAAGTGATGAAGGTAAAAGAAGAAGAAGGAAAAGGAGAAGAAGACGAGAGAGAAAGACAAAGAGGAAGAGATAGCTGAGGCGTTTGTCGGCCGGCTGACGCAAAAAGCGAGGCCTCGTGTCAAACGTGATTTTCGAAGGAAGAGAGAGAAGCGGGAGAGTTGTATACATATGTGTATATGTATTGTATATTTATGTATTATATACATTTATTCGACTATTTTTGTCACAAGCATGACTTGGTTAAGTGGTTTGGTTCGGCGTCTAAGGATGGAGAGGCTGAGCTCGAGGTCAGGGGTTCGAACCCCGCAACGAGTATTTCTTTTGTTTTGTTTTGGTTTTATGTATATATGTCTCATACCTATGCTATATATGTATTTGTTTGAATATCTGGTCACAAGAGTGGCTTGGTTCAGTGGTTCGGCTCAGTGGTTGAAGGCTAGGGCCTAAGCTTGAGATTGGGGGTTCGAAACCCCATATCCCTGCATTCGTGTTTTTTTTCATTTTTGCGTGTTTTGCATATGCGCGATGACGTCAGCAAATGGAATATTCCGTCCTAGTAATGGCATATTCTCGCTGACATCCGTAAAATGGAATATTCCTTGTCAGTAACGGAATATTCCCCAAATGTGTCTGTGTATATGTACGTATCTGTGTATTTTGTCCGTATGTGTTTGTGCATATGTACGTATTTGTGTATATTTTGTTCGTGTTTGTCCATATATGTCTGTGTATATGTACGTATTTCTGTGTATACGTACGTATTTGTGTACTATACCTGCTATGTTACATGCACGTCTTGCATCATTCATGTTTCATGCATAGAATATGCTTTCAATTCAATTCATGCACAGAATATGCTTTCAATTCGATTCATGCATAGAATATGCTTTCAATTTTGCATAGAATATGCTTTCATTCAGTTGTGTATAGAATATGCTCTCGTATCTTGTATAGAACATGCTTTCAATTTTGCATATTGTCTCTGGCATAGAACATGCTTTCAATTAACATCATGCATTGCTTACCTGTATAGCACTATCTTGTGCATTTCACCTTATATCGCACTATCTTGTGCACCCCTTTAGCACTATTTTGTGCATTCACCTACATTGCACTGTCTTGTGCACCCATTTAGCATTGTCTTGTGCATTTCACCTTATATCGCACTGTCTTGTGCACCTGCATAGCACTGTTTTGTGCGTTCACCTTGTATAGCACTGTCTTGTGCACCCATTTAGCACTGTTTTGTGCATTTCACTTTGCATCGCACTGTCTTATGCACGTTGTATCTTTGTATCGCACTGACTTGTGCACTCTATTGGTCTAGGAGACCTTAAATCCTCTAAAGGTGCAATTCCTTTGGTCTTTGTCGTGCCCGAATGACTTCAGGCGGTCTGGTATAGCCACTTGCTTGTGTTTACAATGAGTTAATAGGAGAGCAACTGCGACAATGGAAACTAGAGTTCGAACGGCGATGCCTAGAACGCAAAGGTTTGGAATTTCCGAGACTAAAGTCTGGTTTAAATACCTAGGGATATATCCCCGGCTTGAAATCTATATGGCAGCCCCATAGGTTGAGGTAGTGTGTATGTGCCTCAATTCTAGATACTGAACCAACATAGTCTATCACCCCGTTGGAGAATAGGGAAAGTTGGGAATATGATAAGGAAGAAAAGAGGTATCCTTGGCTTCTACATGTAAAGGTTACCTCTTGTCAGCAATAATCATTCTACGATACCTTCTTCCACTTGCGTGAGACATATTTGGAGTTTACCTTTTCTCCTTTCATGTAAAACGTGTTAGGATTTGATGTTTACCGAGTTAAAACCTTCGCCCTCCCCATATGAGCTATGATGAGGTACGCCTGTTGTCAAGTTCACATTCCTCCTCTCGCGAACAAAGCGATTGGATCTCAAGTGCACTATCCCCTTCTCACAAACGAAGCATTTGGATCTCAAGTTCACTATCCCTCCTCTCGCGAACGAAGCTTTGGATCTCAAGTTCACTATCCCTCCTCTCACGAATGAAGCGTTTGAATTTCAAGTTCGTTATCCCTCCTCTCGCGAACAAAGCGTTTGATTTCAAGTTCACATTCCTCTTCTCGCGAACAAAGCGTTTGGATCTCAAGTTCACTATCCCTCCTCTTGCATACGGAACGATTGGATTTGAAATTCATTTTCCTTCTCCCGCATATGGCGTGATTGGATCTCAAGTTCACTTTACTCCTCTCACATACGGCGCGATTGGATCTCAAGTTCACTTTCCTCCTCTCGTATACGGTGCGATTGGATATCAAGTTCACTTTCCTCCTTTCGCATACGGCTCGATTGAATCTCAAGTTCACTATCCCTTCTCTCGCATACGGCACGATTGGATCTCAAGTTCACTTTCCTCATCTCACATAAGGCGCGATTGGATCTCAAGTTCACTATCCCTCATCTCGCATACGGCGCGATTGGATCTCAATTCACTTTCCTCCTCTCGCATACGGCACGATTGGATCTCAGTTTCACTATTTCTCCACTCATATACGGCGTGATTGGATCTCAAGTTCAGTGTTCCTCCACTCGCATACGGTGCAATTGGATCTCAGGTTCACTTTCCTCCTCACACATACGGCGCGATTGGATCTCAAGTTCACTTTCCTCCTCTCGCATACGGCGTGATTGGATCTCAAGTTCAATTTCGTCCTCTCGTATACGGCGCAATTGGTACTCAAATGCACTATCTCTCCTCTCGCGAACGAAGCGTTTGGATCTCAAGTTCACTATCCCTCCTCTTGCGAACGAAGCGTTTGGATCTCAAGTTCACTATCCCTCCTCTCGCGAACAAAGCGTTTGGATTTCAAGTTCACATTCCTTCTCTCGCGAACGAAGCGTTTGGAACTCAAGTTCATTATCCCTCCTGTTGTAAACGGCGCGATTGGATCTCAAGTTCACTTTCCTCCTTTTGCATACGACGCGATTGGATCTCAAGTTCACTTTCCTCCTCTCGCA
Organism: Camellia granthamiana; assembly: GCA_036172215.1. Lineage (NCBI taxonomy): Eukaryota > Viridiplantae > Streptophyta > Magnoliopsida > Ericales > Theaceae > Camellia > Camellia granthamiana. The sequence continues at coordinate 48,066 of JAXFYN010000201.1, forward strand.
TACGGTACGATTGGATCTCAAGTTTACTATCCCTTCTCTCGCATACGGCGCGATTGGATCTCAAGTTCACTATCCCTCCTCTCGCATACGGCGCGATTGGATTTCAAGCTCACTTTCCTCCTCTCGCATACGGCGCAATTGGATCTCAAGTCCACTATCCCTCCTCTCGTATACGGCACGATTAGATCACAAGTTCACTTTCCTCTTCTCGCATACAACGTGATTGGATCTCAAGTTCACTATTCCTCCATTCGCATATGGTGCAATTGGACCTCAAGTTCAGTATTCATCCTCTCTATTTGTACTCAGAATGCATATGTATTGATTGATTCGGGGTCTACACATTCTTATGTGTCGCATGCTTTTTCGCGTAAATTGAATAGACCCTTAGAACCTATGAATTACTTGCTAGCTGTATCATCACCTGTTGGGGGATCCATGACATGTGCTTATATGTATCCTGCTTGTGAGATTATTGTTGGGGATATGCATCTGTTTATTGATTTGCTACCGTTGAACATAGATCATTTTGATGTAATATTGGGGATGGATTGGTTACAAAAATATCATGCCACTATCGATTGTGTGACCAAACAAGTTGTTTTCCGACCACCTGGTTTACCTGAATTTGTATTTAGTGGAGTTGGAGTAGTACCCCCTCCATATCTGATTTCTTCTGTAAAGGCTGTCAAATTGATTAGAAAGGGGTGTAAGGGATATCTGTGTTCTGTACTGACTGTATCTGCTACTGATAATGTTAAAACTGATGTGAATTGCATTCCTATAGTTAGAGAATTCCCAGATGTATTTCCAGATGATCTACCAGGGGATTTGATTGACAGAGAGATTGAGTTTACTGTTGATGTAGTACCGGGTACACAGCCGTTATCTAAAGCTCCCTACAGAATGGCTCCAACTGAACTGAAAGAATTGAAAGTACAATTGCAGGAACTGCTGGACAAGAAGTTTATCAGGCCTAGTACTTCACCGTGGGGTGCTCCTGTTTTATTTGTGAAGAAGAAAGATGGCTCATTGAGACTGTGCATTGATTATCGCGAACTGAACAAGGTAACTGTGAAAAATAAATATCCATTGCCGCGTATTGATGATTTGTTTGATCAGTTACAGGGTGCACAAGTGTTTTCCAAGATTGATCTTAGATCGGGGTATCACCAACTGAAAGTAAAACCGGAAGACATTGATAAAACTGCTTTTAGAACGAGGTATGGCCATTATGAATTTTTAGTTATGCCGTTCGGAGTCACGAATGCCCCAGCTGCATTTATGGACCTTATGAACAGAATTTTTAAACCATACCTTGACGATTTCATTGTGGTATTTATTGATGACATACTGATATATTCTAAGACTGTAGAAGAACATGAACAGCATCTGAGACTTGCCCTGCAAACCTTAAGAGAACAGAAACTATATGCTAAACTGTCTAAATGTGAATTTTGGCTTGATCATGTGATGTTTTTGGGGCATGTTGTTAGCAAAGATGGAATTTCTGTTGATCCGCAGAAAATTGAAGCTGTAGTAAACTGGCCTAGACCAACAAATGTGACTGAAGTCCGAAGCTTTTTGGGACTAGCCGGGTATTACAGAAGATTTGTCAAAGATTTCTCCAAAATTGCCTTACCACTGACTCAGTTGACACAGAAGGGGATATCATTTGACTGGACTGACCAGAGGGAATCAGCATTCCAGGAGTTGAAAACTAGACTTGTGACTGCACCAATTCTGACTCTACCTACAGGTACGGATGGTTATACTATTTTTAGTGATGCTTCTCATAAGGGTTTGGGATGTGTTTTAATGCAGAATGGGAGAGTTATTGCTTATGCTTCCCGACAGTTGAGACCGCATGAAAAGAATTACCCAACCCATGATCTTGAACTTGCCGCAGTAGTATTTGCATTGAAAATCTGGCGTCACTATTTGTATGGAGCAACATGTGAAGTTTACACCGACCATAAGAGCCTAAAGTACTTTTTCACACAGAAAGAACTGAATATGAGACAGCGGAGATGGCTAGAACTGATCAAAGATTATGACTTACAGATTTTGTACCATCCAGGAAAAGCCAACACCGTTGCCGATGCCTTGAGCCGAAAGTCGATTGCCAATCTAGCTTGTTTGCTCACCGGGCAGAAAGAATTGCTTTATGATTTGGAAAAGTCTGAGATTGAAGTTGTTTTGAAAGAACAAGGTGGAACCTTAGCTGCTATTTCTGCTCAACCAGCCTTGATTGAAGAAATTAAAGAAAAACAGCAACTGGATGATTACTTGAAGAAAATCATTGAAGAAAGGGATTCAAAACTGAAACCGGGATTTAAATTTGACAACAATGTACTGAAATTTCAAGACAGACTGTGTGTACCAAATGATTCTGAATTGAAAAGAAGAATTCTGTAAGAAGGCCACAGTTCGAAGTTTTCGATTCACCCGGGGAATACGAAAATGTATCAAGACTTGAAACAGAATTTTTGGTGGCCAGGAATGAAGAAGGAAATTGCCGACTTTGTGTCCAAATGTCTTCATTGCCAACAAGTCAAAGTTGAACATCAACGACCTGCTGGATTACTGCAACCTTTATCCATACCAGAGTGGAAATGGGAGCATATCACGATGGATTTCATTGTTGGATTACCTCGCTCCAGGAAAGGTATGGACTCTATTTGGGTTATTGTTGATAGACTGACTAAGTCTGCACACTTCCTACCTGTCAAGACAATTTATAATGCGGATAGATTGGCTGTTATCTATATTGATGAAATTGTTAGACTGCATGGAGTGCCTGTATCTATTGTTTCTGACAGGGATTCGAAGTTTACATCGAGGTTCTGGCAGAGCCTACAGACTGCATTGGGTACTGAATTGAGGCTGAGTAGTGCCTATCATCCTCAGACAGACGGACAGTCAGAAAGGACCATCCAAACCTTAGAAGATCTACTGAGAATGTGTGTCCTTGATTTTCAGGGAAATTGGGAAAGTCATTTGCCATTGGCTGAATTCGCCTACAACAACAGCTACCATTCGAGTATTGGTATGGCGCCTTTTGAGGCATTGTATGGCAGAAAGTATAGATCTCCAATTTGCTGGGCAGAAGTTGGAGATGGGCCGTTACTTGGGCCCGAGATTGTATACGAAACGACTGAGAAAGTGAAACTGATACAACAGAGACTGAAAACTGCACAGAGTAGACAGAAAAGCTATGCTGATGTCAGAAGACGAGACAGAGAGTATGAAGTAGGTGATCACGTGTTTATGAAAGTGACACCAATGAAAGGCCAGACTCGTTTTGGAGTCAAAGGCAAGTTAGCGCCGCGGTATGTCGGACCGTATGAAATTATTGAGAAAATCAATCCGGTGGCGTATCAAGTTGCACTTCCTCCTGAAATGGAGCATATGCATAACGTCTTCCACATTTCGATGTTGAGAGACTATCTTCGGGATCCGTTTCATGTGATTGAGCCTACTCGGATAGTGTTGAGTGATGACTACACTTACGAGGAACGGCCTATACAGATTGTAAACAGACGGATCAAGAAACTGAGAAACAAAGAGATTCCGCTAGTGAAAGTTGACTGGCAAAACCATGGTGGTGTGTATGCCACCTGGGAAAGGGAAGATGACATGGCAAGGAGATATCCTGATTTGTTTCCACTGGATCCTGTTTTCTTCCAAACTGAAGGTAACTCGAGTTTAGAGGACTAAACTCCTTATAAGGAGGGGAGACTGTAACGACCATCGTTACTGATTACCAGTAACCACTGAATTATATACTGATTGCTGCTAATTGGAATGGACAATGACTGATAATCGAATTGATTGAAGTACTGAATAGACTGATGGAAATCGAAACTGAAATTGAATAAGTTTAGTTATTGAATTGCACATTGCATCTGATTGATTGCCTGTTTGAATTTGCGTGTTTAAATTGCTAATTGAAGGCCTTATCGGCGGCCGAATTAGGAATCGTTTAGTGTTTTGTAATCAGCATGATTTATGTGATTTAATGATATAATTATCTGAAAATTGATTAGGAATGATTAAACTAGATTAAAATGAGTTAATTGCCTAGTTTAGCTTATTTACGAAATTGCCATAGTTAGTGGCCATTTTATTTATTATTGTTGATTGAGCCTTTACACCTTATACACTTAAAACAAACATTTCATCAGCCATTCTTTTGCCTCATAACCGACCAAGAAGAGAATAGAGAGAGAGAGAGAGTTCATTTTGAAGAATTTAGCTCATTTGTTGATTTTGCTTGGAGATTATTAGAGGATTGGCATAGATTGCTAAATTGGACTCTTGGACCTTGGAATTGAGACTTAGGTAAGGATTATAACCTTTCAAATGTTGATTTTATGTTGCCTCTTGCATCATCCATGCTAAATTGTTGAGTTAGAATGCTAAGAGGTTGGATTATGTTAGAATTGTTGCATGCATGTTGAATTTGTTGATTTTTGAGGTTGAATTCATGGTCAATTGGTACATGCAAGCTCATATTCATACTTAGTCCATGTTTTCATTTCATTTGCCAACTATTGAGCTCACTAGAGCAAGATTTAAAGATGGAATGGGGTTTAAAACTCATGCATTGCATGTTTTGAAAATGTTCTTAAAAATGGGTTTGAAATTGTATTTAATTGACTTACCCTTGGGGCTTGAATTCTCAAATTGGCTTTTGAAACTTGTTATATATTGAGTTGGGATGTATTCCCCAGAATTTGGGCCCAAGAGGTTGAGTTTTGGATGGTTGAATACTTGGTTCGAACTTGGGAGACAAATCTGGAAATTCCAGATTTGGCTTCCTCGCTCGAGCGAAGGATTCCTCGCTCGAGCGAGCCCTTTGTTTTTGCAAGCTCGCTCGAGCGACCATCGAGCGACCATCGCGCGTAAAAATTGAGCAACCAGTACTTTCACTGTTCATGCAGATCGCTCGAGCGAAGGTTTTCTCGCTCGAGCGAAGCCTTTGATTTTGGAAGCTCGCTCGAGCGAAGGAAGGCTCGCTCGAGCGAGGTGCCTATTTCCAGCAACTTTTGAAAAATGCCTTCCAAGTGTATTTTTGCATCCTCATCTCATCCTAGGTATTCTTAGGCCTAGTTTAAGACATCTTAATGAGGATTTAGACATAGAACCACACCGAGGAAATTTAGGGATTTAATTATCATCCTTCCAACTGTAAACTTAGTGTGTGTTCTATTCTGTTAATTGTTTAGGGTTGGCTCTCGGGGACACGCTCTAGCTGCTAATAGCCCAATCTCTGTGAGTAACAGACTGTGTAAAGATATGTTCAAAATGGTTATCTTTTGAATACTGAACTGAAATGTTTATTGAACTGATATTGTTTATTGAATGAATGTATGTCCTGTATTTCGAACTGTATTGTGGCATCCTTAGCACCCATTGTTATTGATTGATACAGAGCTCTGTCGGTTTCCTCGTGGAACCATATTGTTATTGATTGATGGCCATCACTATTGTTGGGTCTGTTAAGGCCCGGTCCTTTTGGACCTATTGTTTATAGGCTAATGGATGTACCACATATGACTGATTGATTGAAATGCTGATTGATCGAAATACTGATTGATTGAAATATTGAAAGATTGAAATACTGCTAAATGAATTGATTTCATTACTGTAAGGACATTCATTCATAACCCCTTTACACATTATGTTATTCACTGGGCTTTAGCTCACTGTTTATATATATATGTAGGTTCTCAGCAGCCAGACCGGAGCTAGGAGCGTGGGATTGGTCCCCAGTTTTGTCAAGCCAGCCTATGTGCCTCACTGCGAGGTTCCGTGTTGCCATGCTTTGGCTTTGGGGTCTTTTGTATTTCCCCTGACTGTCTCACTGTTTTGTACTGTTGTGGGACTATTGTATAGACTGTTACTGTTCACTGTACTGTCCAAGGGGTTAAGTCCCTGTTTTTACCGACTGTTATGGATGTATATATATAAGTATGCCGTATTGTACTGTACTGTTTTATGTACATGTGAATGAAAAACTTTTTGGCATACAGATTGTCACAGCTCATTGGACACTATTCATTTATTGTTTTGGCTTCCGCCAGGCCCTGAACTCTGTTATATTGTATGATTGTTAAGCAGGCCTTTGGTAATCACGGATTACTGGCCAGTTACGGTGCTAAACCCATAGGGCCGGGTTTGGGTCGTGACACTATCTCTCCTCTCGCATTCGACGCGATTGGATCTCAAGTTCACTATCGCTCCTCTCGCATACGGCGCGATTGGATCCCAAGTTCACTATCCCTCCTCTAGTATACGGCGCGATTGGATCTCAAGTTCACTATCTCTCCTCTCGCATACGGGGCGATTGGATCTCAAGTTCACTTTCCTCCTCTCGTATACGGCGCGATTAAATCTCAAGTTCACTACTCCTCCCCTCGCATACGGCGTGTTTGGATCTCAAGTTCACTATTCCTCCTCTCGCATACGGCGCGATTGGATCTTAACTTCACTATCCCTCCTCTCGCATGTGGTGCGATTAGATCTCCAGTTCACTTTCCTCCTCTCGTGAACGAAGTGTTTGGATCTCAAGTTCACATTCCTTCTCTCACACACGAAGCCATTAGATCTCAAGTTCACTTTTCTCCTCTCGCGAACGAAGCGTTTGGATCTCAAGTTCACATTCCTCCTTTCGCATACGGCGCGATTGGATCTCAAGTTCACTTTCCTCCTCTCGCGAACGAAGCGATTGGATCTCAAGTGCACTGTCCCTCCTCTGGCGAAGGAAGCGTTTGGATCTCAAGTTCATTATCCCTCCTCTCGCGAACGAAGCGTTTGGATATTAAGTTCAGTATCTCTCCTCTCGCAAACGAAGCGTTTGGATCTCAAGTTCATTATCCCTCCTCTCGCGAACAAAGCGCTTGGATTTCAAGTTCACATTCCTCTTCTCGCGAACGAAGCGTTTGGATCTCAAGTTCATTATCCCTCCTCTCACATACGGCGCGAGTGGATCTGAAGTTCACTTTCCTCCTCTCGCATACGGCGCGATTGGATCTCAAGTTCACTTTCCTCCTCTCGCATACAGCGCGATTGGATCTCAAGTTCACTTTCCTGCTCTCCCATACGGCACGATTGGATCTCAAGTTCACTATCCCTTCTCTCGCATACGGCGCGATTGGATCTCAAGTCCACTATCCCTTCTCTCGCATACGGTGCGATTAGATCACAAGTTCACTTTCCTCTTCTCGTATACGACGCGATTAGATTTCAAGTTCACTATTCTTTCACTCGCATACGGGGCGATTGGACCTCAAGTTCAGTATTCCTCCACTCGCATACGGCATGATTGGATCTCAAGTTCACTTTTCTCCTCACGTATACGGCGCGATTGGATCTCAAGTTCACTTTCCTCCTCTCGCATACAACGCAATTGGATCTCAAGTTCACTTTCGTCCCTTCGCATACGGTGTGATTGGATCTCAAGTTCACTTTCCTCCTCTCGCAAATGAAGCGATTGGATCTTAAGTGTACTGTTCCTTATCTCGCTAAGGAAGCGTTTGGATCTCAAGTTCACTATCCCTCCTCTCACGAACGAAGCGTTTGGATCTAAAGTTCACTGTCCCTCCTCTTGCGAACGAAGCGTTTGGATCTCTAGTTCACTATCCCTCCTCTCGCAAACGAAGTGTTTGGATTTCAAGTTAACATTCCTCTTCTCGCGAACGAAACGTTTGGATCTCAAGTTCAGTATCCCTCCTCTCATATACGGCGCGATTGGATCTCAAGTTCACTTTCCTCCTCTCCCATATGGAGCGATTGGATCTCAAGTTCACTATCCCTCCTCTCGCATACGGCGCAATTGGATCTCAAGTTCATTTTCTTCCTCTCGCATATAACGCGATTGGATCTCAAGTCCACTATCCCTCCTCTCGCACACAGCGCGATTAGATCACAAGTTCACTTTCCATTTCTCGCATACGACGCGATTGGACCTCAAGTTCAGTATTCCTCCACTCGCATACGGCGTGATTGGATCTCAAGTTCATTTTCCTCCTCAGGCATACGATGCGATTGGATCTCAAGTTCATTTTCCCCCTCTCGCATACGATGCAATTGGATCTCAAGTTCACTTTCGTCCCCTCGCACACGGCGCAATTAAATCTCAAGTTCACTTTCCTCCTCTCGCGAACGAAGCGATTGGATCTCAAGTGTTCCTTATCTTGCGAAGGAAGCGTTTGGATCTCAAGTTCACTATCCCTTCTCTCACGAACGAAGCGTTTGGATCTAAAGTTCACTGTCCCTCCTCTTGCGAACGAAGCGTTTGGATCTCTAGTTCACTATCCCTCCTCTCGCGAACAAAGCGCTTGGATTTCAAGTTAACATTCCTCTTCTCACGAACGAAGCGTTTGGATCTCAAGTTCAGTATCCCTCCTCTCGCATACGGTGCAATTGGATCTTAAGTTCACATTCCTCTTCTCGCGAACGAAGCATTTGGATCTCAAGTTCACTATCACTCCTCTCGCATATGGAGTGATTGGATCTCAAGTTCACTATCCCTCCTCTCGCATACGGAGCGATTGGATCTCAAGTTCACTATCCCTCCTCTAGTATACGGCGCGATTGGATCTCAAGTTCACTATCTCTCCTCTCGCATACGAGGTGATTGGATCTCAAGTTCACTTTCCTCCTCTCGTATACGGCGCGATTAGATCTCAAGTTCACTATTCCTTCTCTCGCATACGGCGCGATTGGATCTTAAGTTCACTATCCCTCCTCTCGCATGCGGTGCGATTGGATCTCCAATTCACTTTCCTTCTTTCGCGAACGAATCATTTGGATCTTAAGTTCACATTCCTTCTCTCGCACACGAAGCGATTAGATCTCAAGTTCACTTTTCTCCTCTCGTGAACGAAGCGTTTGGAACTCAAGTTCACATTCCTCCTCTCGCATTACGGCGCGATTGGATCTCAAGATCACTTTCCTCCTCTCTCGAATGAAGCGATTGGATCTCAAGGGCACTGTCCCTCCTCTCGCGAATGAAGCGTTTTGATCTCAAGTTCACTATCCCTCCTCTTGCGAACGAAGCGTTTGGATCTCAAGTTCACTATCTCTCCTCTCACGAATGAAATGTTTGGATTTCAAGTTCAGATTCCTTCTCTCGTGAACGAAGCGTTTGGATCTCAAGTTCATTATCCCTCCTCTTGTATTCGGCGCGATTAGATCTCAAGTTCACTTTCCTCCTCTCGCATACAGCGCGATTACATCTCAAGTTCACTTTCCTCTTCTCGCAAACGAAGCGTTTGGATCTCAAGTTCACTATCTCTCCTCTCGTATACGGCGCGATTGGATCTCAAGTTCACTATCGTTCCTCTCGCATACGGTGCGATTGGATCCCAAGTTCACTATCCTTCCTCTAGTATACGGCGCGATTGGATCTCAAGTTCACTTTCCTCCTCACGCATACGGCGTGATTGGATCTCAAGTTCACTATCTCTCTTCTCGCATACGGGGCGATTGGATCTCAAGTTCACTTTCCTCCTCTCGTATACGGCGCGATTAGATCTCAAGTTCACTATTCCTTCTCTCGCATACGGCGCGATTGGATCTCAAGTTTACTATTCCTCTTCTCGCATACAGCGCGATTGGATCTTAAGTTCACTATCTCTCCTCTCGCATACGGTGCGATTGGATGTCCAGTTCACTTTCCTCCTCTCCTAAATGAAGCGTTTGGATCTTAAGTTCACATTCCTTCTCTCGCACATGAAGCAATTAGATTCAAGTTCACTTTTCTCCTCTTGCGAACGAAGTGTTTGGATCTCAAGTTCACATTCCTTCTCTCGCATACGGTGCGATTGGATCTCAAGTTCACTTTCCTCCTCTCGCGAACGAAGCGATTGGATCTCAAGTGCACTGTCCCTCTTCTCGCGAAAGAAGCATTTGGATCTCAAGTTCATTATCCCTCCTCTCGCGTACAAAGCGTTTGGATCTCAAGTTCACTGTCCCTCCTCTCGTGAACGAAGCGTTTGGATCTTAAGTTCACTGTCCCTCCTCTCGCGAACGAAGCGTTTGGATTTCAAGTTCACATTCCTCTTCTCGTGAACGAAGTATTTGGATCTCAAGTTCATTATCCCTCCTCTCGCATACGGCGCGATTGGATCTCAAGTTCACTATCCCTCCTCTCACATACGGCGCGATTGGATCTCAAGTTCACTTTCCTCCTCTCGCATACGGCGGGATTGGATCTCAAGTTCACTTTCCTCCTCTCGCATACGGTGCGATTGGATCTCAAGTTCACTTGCCTCCTCTCGCATACAGCGCGATTGGATCTCAAGTTCACTATAGCTCCTCTTGCATATGGCGCGATTGGATCTCAAGTTCACTATCCCTCCTCTAGTATATGGCGCGATTGGATCTCAAGTTCACTATCTCTCCTCTCGCATACGGGGCGATTGAATCTCAAGTTCACTTTCCTCCTCTAGCATACAGCGTGATTGGATCTCAAGTTCACTTGCCTCCTCTCGCATACGGCGTGATTGGATCTCAAGTTCACCATAGCTCCTCTCGCATATGGCGCAATTGGATCTCAAGTTCACTATCCCTCCTCTAGTATACGGCGCGATTGGATCTCAAATTCACTATCTCTCCTCTCGCATACGGGGCGATTGAATCTCAAGTTCACTTTCCTCCTCTCGGATACAGTGCGATTAGATCTCAAGTTCACTATTCCTCCTCTTGCATACGGCGCGATTTGTATCTCAAGTTCACTATTCCTCCTTTTGTATACGGCGCGATTGGATCTCGAGTTCACTTTCCCTCCTCTCGCATACGGCGTGATTGGATCTGAAGTTCACTATCCCTCCTCACGTATGGGGCACGATTGGATCTCAAGTTCACTTTCCTCCTCTCGCGAACGAAGCGTTTGGATCTCAAGTTCACATTCCTTCTCTCGCACATGAAGCGATTAGATCTCAAGTTCACTTTTCTCCTCTGCCGAACAAAGCGTTTGGATCTCAAGTTCACATTCCTCCTCTAGCATACAACGCGATTGGATCTCAAGTTCACTATCTCTCCTCTCGCATATGGCGCGATTGGATCTCAAGTTCACTTTCCTTCTGTCGCATACGGCACGATTGGATCTCAAGTTCACTTTCCTCCTTTTGCATACGGCGCGATTTGATCTCAAGTTCACTTTCCTCCTCTCGCATACGGCACGATTTTATCTCAAGTTCACTATCCCTTCTCTCGCATACATCGTGATTAGATCTCAAGTTCACTATCCCTCCTCTCGCATATGGCGCGATTGGATCTCAAGTTCACTATCCCTTCTCTCGCATATAGCGCGATTGGATCTCAAGCCCAAGTTCACTTTCCTCCTCTTACGTACGAAACGTTTGGATCACGTGAGTCGTGTTTGGCTAGTTACTTTTTTATGTGTAAAACACGGTTGGATTTGTTTTGCTCTGGTTATGCTTTCGTTCAGTGTCACATCATTGTCTTGATTGCATTTCATTGCATGATCATAAGTTATGTTTTACATTTCATTGCATGATCATAAGTTATGTTTTGCATATCATTTTGCATCTTGCCCCTGAACTACGTAGGTTTGATTATTTGCAAAGGGATACGTAGGCAACCTTCTGGTTCAACCACTTGCATTACATCTTGTTTATATTGCCCAAGTCTTACGACCTTGTCAAAAGGGTTATCTTCGGATTTTGACATTCACTCACGTCATGAAATGACTTCGAGCTCTGTCAAAGAGGGGCAACTGTAGACACCCCATTTTGATCGGCCCTAATACTTGGGTGCTGTGTTTTGAACACCCAATGATGAAACTTTGAATATACTATTTTATGAATTTCTCAGCAGAAAATCAGCTTAAACCTTTAATCCCAAACCTCACCATTTTGGCCTAATTATTTTATATCACTCAAATCTTTTTTTAATTTCTAGTATTTTATAATATTATGTGTTTGTACATATTTTTAGGTGTTTTTATATAAATTGGTATAAATAATACATTTTAAATCTTTTATAAATAGAAAATAATACAAAAAGAAAGAGAGGTCGGTGGGTTTTTGGGTGGAAGACAAATATAGAAGATAAGTGGTGGAATATATGATAATGAGGAGTTTGTAGTGAGATGGGGCAGATTTTTGATCAAAGAAGATTTTTTTTTAACAAAAGAGAAGATATATATATTATGATTATGGTCATGATTATGGTCATAGGGTCAGAGGAATGATATTGTTTTATGAGTGGGTGGTAAAGATATATGTTTTTTTAGGAAGACAATCGGAGGCAGCTGAGTGGAGGTGGGTGATAAAAATATGGGTTTTTAAAGAGATATTTTAGAGGGAGAGAAAAGGAGTTGGTTGAGGCTTTAGAGTGATTTCGGTGAGGGGGGCTGACTCTCTCTCTCTCTGCATAACACACAGATACACATACACACAGGAGGGAGGGGGGGAGCTGCACACACACACAAATATACATCTCTCTCTCTCTATAGGACATTTTTTTTAATGAGCACAAGGGAGATGGGGATGAAGCTGCAGTCAAACACTTTAGTAAGAAGGTTGTCTTGGGGGATCTGATATGGGTTAGGCTCCGTGGCTCCTTACGGTGGCCTGCACTGGTTGTTGATGAAAACACTGATCCATGACAGCTACAAGGAAAATGAGGTGGTCTTGTGGTCTTCTCACCCTCCATCAACATCTCAACCAGAATCCTCCCTTGAACCTCTCTTATAGGATCAAAAAATATAAAACTTGCATAGCATGCCATCTGCCACTGCAGCGGGGCTCCAGTTATGGCTGCATCAACTGCGGTGTCTTTCTCCCCAAATGTTGTTTGGAGTTGCTGCCAGTGTTCAAACATCAGCTCCACCGACAACACAATCTATGCCTCGACTCTGAGTCTGTCAATGACTCCACCACCAACTTCTTCAGTTGCCGAGCTTGTTCTAAAAGCCACACCAGCAGAACCACCTTCAATACCAAACAACGACAACAACAACAGTCATGGATAATCAACAACAAGGAAGATGATGCAGTTTCTTCACAATCTGACGAAGACCGCAAACAGTCTCCTGTCAAGTCTGTGGTGCCTTCAAATTAACAACCAGTATCTGCTTCTAAAATGTTGGGTATACCTCCTCATTGGAGTGTGGGACCCAATTGGTTGTGGAAAAAGAGTTTTAATTTAGCTTGGTTTAGTATAATATATTTTTATACTATTATATTTGTGGAGGCCCAATTCAATTAGGATACAATTAGGGTTTAATTACAAAACCCTAGATTTACAATATATGCACATATATTGTTTGGTTGTTCAACACACAAAAAGAAAAACCGGCGGCTGCTATAGGACCTTTGTGAACAGTGCCGAAGTTTTGAAGATTGGGTCAATTTCGGTTCTTTGAAGCTCGTTTTTGGGACATCTTCGGTTGATGTTTTGGTTCGTTATTTTGGGTCTTCTTCAACTCTGATTCAGAAGATTTTGGTTCTTCTATTTGGTGAGGTCTTTCCTCTTGTTTATTTGTGATTATTTGGAATTCACCTAAGGGTGGTTTTGTGAGACCATTAGTGTCTCGTTTGTAATCGTTTGGAACTTATTTGGTTGATAGTGGAATCGGATTTCGATCCCGTGGATGTACCTCACATTGAGGGAACCACGTAAAATTCTTGTGTTGCCTTTGATTTAATTTTTCCGCATTAGTTTTTATTCCCATTGATTGATTTACTTGTGGGGATTCATCGATTTTCCCTAACATAAAACTGGTACTGCAGTGTCTAGCAGCTCCGATTCTGAGGTTGCAGAAATTCAGGCCTCGGTTGTGAATGAAGTGAATGAATTAGGAGAGACCATGTGGTTTCCCGCGGAAGATAAAGGTCATATTGATGTTGTGAAGGAGTTGCTCAAGTATGCAAATAAGGAAAGTATTTCGCAGAAGAATCGATCTGGTTTCGATCCTCTGCATGTAGCCGCAACTCAAGGACACCATGCCATTGTCCGAGTGCTGCTAGATCTTTTGTGTGGCAAACATATGTTGGACAATTTTCATTGTATTTAAATTTTTTTTTTATGTACTTAATAACAAACGGAATACAAAAGAAATAAAGGAAATGAGAGAGACAGTTTGATTACAAAAATCAAACTAAAAAATAAAATAAAATAAATAAAACAGATTTTTATTTTGTTACAAAAACAAAATAAAAATCTGATTTAAATAAAAATAATAATAAAATAGAAAATAAATTAATAACTTATTTGATTAATTTCTTAAACAAACTTTTGATCAAGTCCAGTGTTTAACACTATGTCCTTAAGACAGATTCGTCCTCTCCACGGTGCTTTCAGATTTTCGGACGTCTATCTCACATGATAAAATGATCAACAACGAATAAATGCGGCACTACAATTTATTCGCACAACGAACACACTTTGTGTTTACACTTTTTCTGACAAAAAATTAGATGCAACAAAATGCAGAGAGCAGTAGCAGATTGAAGGATGAAAATTAGAGTAAAAATCAAACGAGGGACTTGTCTTATTTATAGATGTAGTGGCACCCTTTCGTTTTGAATTGAACAGGTAGCATACCTGTTTGAACAGGTACTGAACCTGTTGAGTTTGAATTGGGACTATTTAGGTTCAAATTAGGTTCAAATTTAAATTCGGATAGATAAAAACTGTATTTGAACAGTTTCGAATCTGTACAGAATTTCAGATCTGTTTGCACAGAAACCGTGAAGAGGTGCAAAAATTGAATTTGAATTTTCAAACTGAAATTTAAATTCAAACGGTCTGAATTTATTTTCCAAAAATAAAAATAAATTCAAATGTTTTTGGGCCAAAAAGATAGGTATGGGGCTGGACAAGCCTAACCCAACCTCACACCATGCACCCACGCCCAAGCCCAGGCCCGGCTCGGTCCAGCCCGCCCGACCGACAGGACGGACGGTGGCGACGGCACTCGCGTGTGTGGTTATTTTTTGGTCCAATGAGTTTAGTCTAATTAGCCCATAACCTCTCCCTTCTACAAACTTGGAGTGCCCCTTTGGGCCCTCTTCAAATTATAATCCCAAGCTTTATAAACCCATAATTTTGAGTAACCAAATATACCATGTGAATCACAACACGGCATAAAACGTGTTACCATCTTGACCCGTGAAATTCGGCTCATAGATCCCACCTAAAAAATAGACCAAAAATTAAGGAAAAATCTAATTTCCAAAACCATTTCTAACAACATATTCCGCCAAGCCATGCACTCGACCTTGTTCGTGGCAAGAACTTCCTGATGCTGATGGAACCTGTTACAGCCTTATTTTGGAGGATAACCCACTAGTAGACTTTGTTGAGCTTCCTGATACATGTCAAGGTGAAACTTGACGTGGGTAAGCCCATAAAGGCCATAGCCCACTATGAACAACCCAGGCCCATCACTTGGAGCCCAATACATAACCTAGCTGGTGAAGTCCAGAACAACTGGAATCTAACATGGCATAAAGAGCCAATGACATGAAGTCCAGAACAGCTGGAATCCAACGTGGCATAAAGAGCCAATGACATTCAGACATACGGCAGGTAAAGAACAAGCCACATCAGCAGACAAAGATCTGCAAAGTTATTGCCACTGCACATCACCATTAATGCAACCCATCACAGCATTTATTACGACAACACCTCTCCGTCGGAACAGCACCCCTTTACCCTGAACAAGGTAAGCTACAGCATAGACTTTCGGCCACGATGGCAGGTCGGAAAGGACAACGAAATGATGACCAAAGGATATAAGCAAACGTTGAAGACAAGAAGAAGGTTAAGCTTTCTATCTCCAATCTGTCTCTACATTCTACTTCTCTTTCTGACTTACTCGTCGGAGGGTTCACTGGGGGACTCCCCGTTCCCTGTTGAACTTGTCTGTAGGTTCATTGGTGGGTTTGATCACTCGGATATTGGCACGAGAAGTGTGGATCAGTCCGACCCGTTCTGCCAGGTACCCGTTGTGTACTTTCCAGCCTCATTAGTTGGCACCGTCTGTGGGAAAGACTTTGCTCCGTGCGCCAGTTGTGCTCATTGTCACCGGAGACCCTGTCCCAATAACCTTTTCCTACTACCAATCAAAGTGTATGGTCACAACTAGATCTATGGCTTCTCACTATAATGCCGCCGACCATCAAATCGACCCTCCCAATCCAAACAATCCACCACAGTATTTCATCGAGCTCACCAACAGCATTAACCGCATGGCCAAGCAAAACCAAGCCCTGATAAATGCCTTACTCCAGAGAAACCTTCCTATGCCTCCTCCACCACCTCCAGATATTCCCCTTAACCAAGAACGAGCCCCGAGCCATACTATCCCGCAGCCCTATCCACCCAACTTGGAAGGCTTGCAACCTCCACCCCCACATATAAATCCACCACCTTCACCTCCGCATCCGTCGATCCTGGCACCAGCCCCTGAAGGGGAAGCCGGTAGTGTCCAGCCCCTGTTGCCCTCCGGTGGTGATAACATCCCTCTCTAGGACGCAGAACTCCGAGCCATGAAGCTCCAACTCCAAGGGGTCATGCAAAACATCCAACATAAACCCTCTACCACGGCCAACTCACCATTTGTTGCTCCATCCGGGACAAACCTCTGCCCCCCAAGTTCAAGATGCCCACCATTGACTCTTTTGATGGTACGACAGACCCAGTTGACCATCTGGAGACCTACCAAACCCTCATGATCCTCCATGCCTTCCCTGACAAGATCATGTGTCGGGCTTTCCCTGTGACACTGAAGGGATCAGCTCGATTGTGGTTCAGCCAGTTACCAGCCGACTCCGTCTCCACTTTCTAGCATCTCAGTGACTCTTTCCTCAGTCACTTCATTGGAGCCCAGCGCCAACGCCATCCGGCAACCCAACACCTCAATATCTGCCAGACCGAGGGGGAGTCCCTGCGCAGTTTCGTTACTCACTTCAACACCGAAGCCCTGCAGGTGGCGGAAAACGACCATAAGGTCATCCTCACAGCTTTCATGGCAGGACTACGGTCGTTTGACTTCCTCTTCTCCCTCTCCAAAAACCCCCTACCTCCAAAGCCCAAAGATACATGAACGCCGAAGATTCCCTAGCCGCCCGCCAAGACCCTACAGCAAAACACCCGACCCCCCGAGAAAAATGAAAAGACTCAGAGGCCAGACACACCCAGTATAATACCCAAACACCACATTATACCGACCGACCCCCCCGAGCCGACCGGCCGATACCTGCCCGACCGCTCGGTCGGTTCGAGCGGTACACACGCCTTAACTCCCCTATGGAACAAGTCCTCAACCAGATCCAGCGGGACTATCCCCTCAAATGGCCCCAACCATCAAGAACCCCTTCCAATCGAAAGGACCAACCCAAATACTGCCGTTTTCACCAGGACCACGGCCATAATACCAATGAGTGTGTTAACCTCAAGGATCAGGTCAAGACCTTCATACGTCAGGGGCGTCTTAGCCGGTTCACGGACACCAGCCCCCAGCAGAGACAAAGGGCAGAGCCCACCAGAAACACCCGCCGGTGCACTTCTCCCCGGCAGCCAGCCCAACCAAATCAAGGCCATGATCGCCCTCCACAGCAACCTCGGGCACAAGGTAATCCCGCCCCACATGTTGGAGAAATCAGAGTTATTTCCGGCGGGCTCGCTTGTGGAGGACCATCCCGCTCGACTTAGCACGCAGAACTTAGGAAAATCAGGCAGGGCTCAAACAAAGAGGTTGCCACATTGGACCGACCCTCCAAACAGCCCAGGCAGTGGATCGAGCCTATTACCTTCACGGACGCCGACTGCACAGGCATTCGTTACCCCCATGACGACCCTCTAGTCATTTCGGCTCTCCTCTCCAACTATAAGGTCAGACGGATTCTCATAGACAACGGCAGCTCCTCAGACATCATTTTCCTCAACTGCTTCCGCCAGCTTAAGATCGGGGAAGAAAGTCTGTCCCCTCTCCAAACCCCCTTGGTCGGTTTCACTGGTGACTGGGTGACCTCCATTGGCTCCATCGATCTCCCCATCACAATCGGCGAGCACCCATGCCAGACCACCAAGCTGCTTACCTTCCTTGTTGTCGACTGCCCCTCCGCCTACAACATCATCCTTGGTCGTACCGCCCTAAATGCTTTCCAAGCTATTACATCAACTTATCACCTAGCCATTAAGTTCCCCACCGATCTGGGGGTCGGGACAGTGAGAGGGGAGCAGACCGTGGCCAGGGAATGTTATGTTGCCTCACTCAAAGAAGTCAAGTTAAAAGAGGCTATGATCATCGAAGGACTCAATGTCAGAGACGAAGACGAGCTGGTTAGGGGGGAACCCGTTGAAGAACTCATCGAAGTCCCCATTGATCCCACCAGCCCAGTAAAAACTGCCAAAATAGGCAGCCAACTATCCCCCCAGGCAAAAGCCGACCTCACTGCCCTTCTGACCGAGCACAATGATGTATTTGCCTGGACCCATTCAGACATGCCGGGTATTGACCCCTCCTTCATAACCCATCGCCTCAGCATTAAAACCCATTTCCGACCTTACCGCCAGAAGCAGCGCATCTTTCATCCGGAGCGTAATACTCTTATCACTACAGAGGTTAATAAGCTCCTTGAGGCCCAATTCATCAAAAACGTGGACTACCCTAGGTGGTTATCAAACGTGGTGCTGGTCCGCAGGAACAATGGCAAATGGAGACTCTGTGTCGACTACTCTGACCTCAACTGAGCCTGCCCCAAAGATAGCTTCCCCGCATAGACCTGCTGGTCTACGCCACGGCTGGTCACCAAATGCTCAGTTTCATGGATGCTTTCTCTGGGTACAACCAAATTCTGATGCACCCGTTTGATCGAGAACACACCTCCTTTATTATCGACCGAGGTACCTACGACTACCGTGTGATGCCATTTGGACTGAAAAATGCTGGGGCCACCTACCAATGGCTGGTCAATGCTGTTTTCCATCATCAGATAGGTCGGAATATGGAAGTATATGTCGACGACATGCTCGTCAAAAGCAAACTTTCTGCTGACCATCTGACTGACCTGCGAGAGATCTTCGCCACCCTATGTAAGTACCAAATGAAGCTCAACCCGGAGAAGTGTGCCTTCGGCGTAGGATCTGGGAAGTTTTTGGGTTTCATGGTCAGTCAGCGCGGCATTGAAGCTAACCCTGAAAAAATCAAGGCCTTGATTGAAATGCAGTCACCCAGAACGGTCAAAGAGGTTTAGAGACTCACTGGCCGAGTAGCGGCCCTCAACTACTTCATTTCCCGCGCAACGGATAAGTGCCTTCCCTTCTTCAAAGTTCTTCAACAAACTTTTGAATGGACGACCGAATCTGAAGAGGCCTTTCAGCAGTTGAAGCAGTGTATGGCCAACCCCCCCTTCTTTCTCAAGCAATCACGGGCGAACCCCTCTTCCTCTACTTAGCCGTTTCAAGCACCGCAGTCAGTGCAGCTTTTATCAGGGAAGACGGCTTTGTCCAGCGGCCGGTCTACTACATTAGTTGGGCTCTCAGGGGAGCGGAGCAGAATTACCCACTGCTAGAAAAATTGTTCTTGGCCTTGGTCACCGCCTCCAGACGACTCCGTCCTTACTTCTAAGCCCATTCCATAGTGGTCCTCACCGACCAACCTTTGAAGAAGGTAATGCAGCAACCAGAGCTCTTAGGCAGACTCATGCAATGGTCAGTGGAACTCAGCCAGTTTGACATCTCCTACCAACCTCGGACAGCAATTAAGGGCTAGGCTGTCGCCGATTTCATCCTGGAGTTCACTAATCCTACCCCAACCACGGCCCCTCCACCGCTAACCCCTACCGAGCCAGAAGACCCTCATTCTTGGACTCTCAACGTCGATGGATCATCCCGCAGAGAAGGCAGTGGGGCTGGTCTCATCCTCACCGCCCCTGAAGGTGGTTATTTCAAATGTGCTCTCCGTTTCTTGTTCGATGCCAGTAACAATGAGGCCGAATATGAGGCATTGATAGCAGGTCTCCGCCTAGCCAGGGACATTGGTGTTAGCCACATCCGGGTCTTCAGCGATTCCCAGCTCATTGTCGGACAAATTACAGGGGAATTCGATGCAAAGGAGGACACAATGCGGGCTTACAGGGATATTGCACTTCCTCTTGTTCGCCTCTTCAATACTTTTCACATCCAGCACATTCCTCGGGCGGAAAACTCTAAGGCGGATGAGATGGCTCAGTTGGTTTCCGCAGACCAGTCCGACCTCAGCCATGGTGTCCGTCTCGAGTACCTAGCCTATCCTGCCATTTCTCCCAACCAGCAAGAAGTACAGTTCCTCCAGAATGAGCCCATCCCTTGGGCATCGGACATCTTCCTATTTTTGACAACGGGGGAACTTCCTGATGACCAACAGCAAGCCGCCAAGGTTAGGGCCCGGTCGTCCAATTACATCCTCGTCAGTGGTGTCTTGTACAAATGTGGCTTTTCACGCCCGTATCTGCGATGCCTCAATCCGACTCAAGCAACCTATGTGCTGCGAGAAATCCATGAGGGTATCTGTGGCAATCATTCAGGTGGCAGGTCTCTAGCCCACAAAATACTTCGAACTGGCTATTTCTGGGCTACTCTCAACCAAGATGCGACTGACTTCGTCCTCAAATGTGATAAGTGTCAACACTTTGCCAACATCCCCCATGCTCCTCCTACAGAACTGATCACCCTTTGTAGTCCCTATCCGTTCGCCAAATGGGGGATCGACTTAGTTGGTCCACTTCCCACTGGCCGAGGCCAGACCAAGTTCGCGATTGTCGCCATTGATTATTTCACCAAGTGGGTAGAGGTAGAAGCCCTCGCCACCATTACCGAGCAGAACACAACCAAATTCATCTGGCAGTCGATCGTATGCAGGTTTGGCATCCCTCAAGCCATCGTCTCTGACAACGACAAACAATTCGACAACGCCAAGTACAGGAAGTTCTGTGCAGACCTCCAGATCCAACCCTGTTTCTCCTCCCCAGGTCATCCCCAAGACAATGGCCAAGTCGAGGTTACCAACCGTTCTCTTCTGAAGATCATCAAAACAAAGCTAGAAGCTGCTAAAGGACTTTGGGTTAAGGAACTGCCGAATGTACTCTGGGCTTACCGTACTACCGCCCGGATTCCCACTGGGGAGATCCCCTTTCGCTTAACATACGGCGCTGAGGCGGTCATTCCAGTGGAAGTAGGTCTGCCTACCCCAAGGGTTTTACACCCCAACCCAGAGCTAACGGAAGAGCTCTGTCGGGCTGATCTTGACCTAATCGAAGAGCTCAGAGAAACCACTGCAGTCTGACTGGCTTCCTACCAACAGAAAATGAGAACACACTACAACCGCAGAGTCCGACCAAGGGAGTTCGCCGTAGGGGACCTTGTCTTACGCGAAGTAACCCTTGCCACCAAAAATCCGACTGAAGGCAAACTGGCAGCCAAGTGGGAGGGACCTTACGTTGTGAAAGCCCGACCACGGCCAGGCACTTACCGACTTCAGGACATGGAAGGTCGAGATCTCCCCCACCCATGGAACGCCGAGCATTTGAAGCGTTACTTTCAATAAACTCCTACTTCTTACTGCTCAGTTATTGTATTTTCTTTTTCACGAATTTACACACATGAACATACTTGTTGTCCCCTGGCATAATGTAAATTTTGATCAACTGGATCACACTTTCCATGACAACAATTTTATATCTCAGCTATCTGTGTGTTGTCTTAATAACATTTTGGTTGCAGCACTTATTAAAAAGCCTCAGCCAGATTGAGCACCAAAAGCCGAGGCCAGACCGAGCGCCAACAGCCTCAGCCAGACTGAGCACCAAAAGCCTCAGCCAGACAGAGCACCAACAGCCTCGGCCAGACCGAGCGCCAACAGCCTCAGCCAGACTGAGCGCTAAAAGCCTCAACCAGACTGAGCACCAAAAGCCTCAGCCAGACTGAGCACCAAAAGCCTCAGCTAGACTGAGCATGAAGCACTCGGCCAGACCAATCCTCTGCCACACCAAGCATAACAAGTCTCAGCCAAACTGAGCGCCACTATTCCAGGTCCGAACTGAGTTACTTGCAACGTCAGTAAATCACAGCTTAGCCCCAATTGAGCACGCATACTTGTGGCATTAGTAGACACACTTAGTCACAATTCCAGGTCCAAGGTTTTACACCACTTTTCACTTAGTCAAATTCCAACGACGTTCTTACATGTTTCCTTTACTAGTCAGATTATTTTCTTCTCCATCAACTTTTACAAGTCCACCTCTTTCCTTACTAGTCAAGCCTAACTCCAATAAACCACTCTCATCCACTTCAGCAGTATGGCAAACACAAACTCATAATTTTATCACATTTTAAATTCCACTCTGCATTGAGGAGTTCTTAACTTTACTCTGCACTGAGTTTTTATTACAAGTTAAATTTCACTCTGCATTGAGGAGCCTTTAACTTTCATCTGCATTGAGTTTTTATTACAGATTCACTTCCACTCTACATTGAGGAGTTCTTAAATTTAGTTTTTATTACAACTTTACCTCCACTTTGCAGATGCACACAAGCCACCATTCTCATTCATTTCAGATGCACAAGAACAGACAATCGAATGAAAACACAACTGAAATTTTATTTATTTACAAATTTGTACATAAGTCCATTACAGTAATTCAAAAACAAAAACAAAAACAAACACACAAAAACAACTCTAAGTACAAGGTCTTCTTCTTTTTCTTCTTCAATTACTCTTCCTCACTGGACACGAGGTCTTCTTCTTCAATACCCTCATCCAGGGGGGTCTGGGCCACATCATCATCGTCAATTTTTACACTACTCAGGTCTAAGTCTGGGAACAGCTCCTCAGCTTTACGCTTGAACATCTTCCAACCACTGTCCCAGAACTCAGCCATTTTGTGTTTATAGAAGTCGGACCGCTGGAAGCTCTCAATAACTTCTGCCTCAGTCCTACCCCCAACGGTCATCCTCGATGGGCCCGCCCCCCCAGACTCCTCCCTCGCCAAGCTGCTGGCGACCGCGGCATCAACTGCCATATGAAACTCAGCAGACCCCTTAAATTGTTCTATTGTTGCAACATACAGATTGGGGTATGCTGCCCTTTCAAAGGCTGCCTTGGTCCTCTCTCCCTCCAGCTCCTTCTGCAGGCTCGCCTTTTCAGAGGCCGTCCTGGCGCTCTCTTCCTCCCACTCCTTCTGCAGGCTCGCCTTTTCAGAGGCCGCCTTGGCCCTCTCTTCCTCCAACTCCTTCTGAAGGCTCGCCCTCACCTCTATTACCTTAACCCACTCGTCTTCCAGCTCCTTCTGCAGCCCAGCAATCATCCGATCTGCGTCTTCTTTTTCCTTGATCTGCTGGGCGCGCAGATCTTCATTGTTGGTCATAGCCTCTTCAAATCGTTCGACGGCGACCGTGCAGGCCTTTTGAGCATCTCCCAACTTCTTCTGCTCGCCAGCAAGCTGGAACTCGAGCGACACTACCCTGCGACATTCATTTTCTAGCTACAACTTGACCGCGCTCAGCTCAGCTTGGGCTCGGTCGACAACATTGCTATGAACAATGGCCAACACTTGCATCTTTTTAGCTTTTTCAGCTTCCTGCCAACCCCTGGAGCACACGCCTCGTGCAGCCTTCTTCCACCCTGCACTCTCCCTTTTGAAGTTGGCAAGTTGAGCCTTGGCCTCATCTGCCTTCATCTTTGCAGCCGCCGCCTTTCTCAGCAGAGCTCCTGTTAAGGTGGTTACCTCCATTTGAGCAGAGCATAACCCCCTTAGCAACTCAGCCTCATTGAATCTGGCTACTGAGCGCACGGCTGCCTCATCCACGATCTCCACAAGGTGATCTGCACCTGCCCTGGCTGGGCTTTCTTGTCCCTCTAGCCGCCCAGCCACTGCGCGAGCGTGGTAGATCCCAGTCGTCAGCTTGACCCCCCCTCCTTGGGGCGTAAGACCCCCCTGGGGCTGTTCCTCTCCCCTTGGCTCAGGGCTAGTTGCCCCCTCCTCTACTTGAACTTTTTGGGCGATCTCCGCCACCACTAGGACGACTTCCATGACCTCTGAAGCGACCTCCACCACTTGTGGGGCAACCACCCTTCCTAGGATCTCCCCCACCCTCTCCTCCCCTACCTCCTTGGCCATAGGGGGTCTCCTCTGCCGTCATCTCCTTCCTCCTCTTTAAGGCAGGCTCCTCTTCACTCCTCCTCACTCTCTGCTTTTTCTTTACTACACCTCCCGCCTCCATCTCCTTGTAGGACCTCTCTTTCAAAGGATCAACTGGGGGCGGTTGTGGCTCAAATCCACCTAAGTCTTTTTCCTCCAGGGGTTTGGGGCGAGGTCGGATCCTCTCCCTCGCGATCGGTTTTGGCGGTCGATCTGCCTGGGACTCCTTGAATTTATCAGCTTTGGCGAGGATGGCCCTATCATCAGCCTCTTGCGCTTTCCTCCTCGCCTCTAGTTCAGCTCGCCCCAGATCTCCACCGCTTGGCTAAGGACCCAACCCCGCTTCAAACAAGACTGAGGGTTGAACGAGTTCTTCCCACCTGACCCCCTCCTTCTCCTGCCATGTCTTCACCTTCTTTATTCTCTCCTCTGCTGCTGTTCCCAGTTTTGGCTCTACCGATTTGGTGGGCACTCTCCACACCGTGCGCACCCCAGCCCCTCCATTCGCAGACACATAGAACCACCGCGGCTTCCAACCTTTAATTGATGACGGTAGCCCCGCCACCAGATCCCTTCCTGCCACCGCCTGCAACGTCACCCAAGTCTCTTGTTGTCCTGAGGACTTATAACATGCGAAGAATTCATCTACTGTCATGGCCACCCCTTCGTTCGCCTTCGGCCACGCACTTGCACAGGCCAGTACAATCTTCCACGCGTTGGGCATTAGTTAGCCCGGTGCCACCTCCAAATGGTTCAGGACATCTACCACCACTTGCGGCAGTGGTAGCCTCAGTCCTCCCTTCAATGCTTCCTCGTAAAGGGCAAACTCCCCCAGCCTTGCGTCGAACGGCCTTTCCGTTGACGTCGGTAACAATAACTCTATTTCAGCAGGCACCTGGTATTTTTTGTGAATAGCCTCCAACTCCGCCGCGGTAACCGCTGATTTGTCAACCTTTGTATGCTAGTGATCTGGTTCTGCCTGGCTGATTGGCTTCGGAGCTGCTATCATGGTGGAAGCATGAGATCGTACCACCAGTTCCCCCACCCTCTCCATTTGCCTCTCCGTCCTATACTGCTCTGCTAACTCCACTGTATCGTCATCACCAAGAGGATCCACCCTGACATTCACAGCTTCTTCTTGGGCCATTCCTATGGTATGTCTGCGAATCGCTTCGGATGCAGGTGCAAGGTAATTGAAAAAATGTTGCAGAGGTGTATCGTCAGCAACAAAGGAGTTAACACTTGGGATGTTTTGATTTTTCGCAAAGAAGTAGGTAAATCGAATAATGCCAAAAGCCCAAGGCTTGCCCGTATTCCAAGGGTCGCAATTAATTTGCGCCAGTTTGAAAACTTTTCAAAACATCCGCCAAAACTGTCTTTTCAACACACATAATGACCTATCGTTTCATTTATGATCCAACGCCTAATCTCCCCCCCATGAGATGTTGCCACGTGTACGACCACGATCCACTGTCTCCTCCCCTTACCCTGTCTTTTCCACTTCAAATCACCACGTGACACGCCGCCTCTTCAGCCCCGCGCCCCTCCACCTTACCCTTCGCGGTCGGCCCTCCTCATGGTCCTCCCTTCCACTCGGTCCACCTCACGGTTGGTCCACCTCATGGTTCTCCCTTCCACTCGGTTCACCTCACGGTCGGTCCACCCACTCGGTCACCCTTGCCGGTCGACCTCTATCCTGCCAATCTCTAACACCCTCATTCTCTTCATTAGTATTCCCTTTGTTGGACTAAAGCTGCACTCGGGAATGGGGGACTACTGACGTGGGTAAGCCCATAAAGGCCATAGCCCACTATGAACAACCCAGGCCCATCACTTGGAGCCCAATACATAACCCAGCTGGTGAAGTCCAGAACAGCTGGAATCCAACGTGGCATAAAGAGCCAATGACATGAAGTCCAGAACAGCTGGAATCCAACGTGGCATAAAGAGCCAATGACATTCAGACATACGGCAGGTAAAGAACAAGCCACATCAGTAGACAAAGATCTGCAAAGTTATTGCCACTGCACATCACCATTAATGCAGCCCATCACAGTATTTATTACGACAACACCTCTCCGTCGGAACAACACCCCCTTACCCTGAACAAGGTAAGTTACAGCATAGACTTTCGGCCAAGATGGCAGGTCGGAAGGGACAGCGAAATGATGACTAAAGGATATAAGCAAACGTTGAAGACAAGAAGAAGGTTAAGCTTTCTATCTCCAATCTGTCTCTACATTCTACTTCTCTTTCTGACTTACTCGTCGGAGGGTTCACTAGGGGACTCCCCGTTCCTCGTCGAACTTGTCTGCAGGTTCATTGGTGGGTTTGATTACTCGGATATTGGCACAAGAAGTGTGGATCAGTCCGACCCGTTCTGCCAGGTACCCGTTGTGTACTTTCCAGCCTCATCAAAACTTTTGAAGCAAATTCCTGAGGAGTATCCATACAAAGATGATAAGTTTCGTATCAAGGAATAAGGCTGCACAAATTCACCATGGTTGAAGGTGGGGCCTCCATTGAAGATGGGTTTACTTGGGCTGCCTGCTGTAATTGTGAAAGGGTCACGTGGGTGGGCCACGGTTTCTTTTAATTGATGAGGATATTAGGCCCAATTAGTGAATTAGATTTTTATAAATTAATTAATTAATATAATTAATTAGTTAGTTAATTAGAATTTTATAATTAATTAATCAGTTTAGTTAATTAGTTAATTCATTAGAATTTATAAGTAATTAATTAGTGTAATTAATTAGTTAGTTTAATAAGAATGTTATAATTAATAAATTTGTGTAAATTAATTAGTTAGTTCCAATTTGTATTAATTAGGTAGAAGAATTAATTAGTTTAATTAGTTAGTCATAGTTGTATTGTGGCTAATTAAAGTGTTGTAGCTATTTAATTTGATTAATTATTTAATTAGTTAATTCATGTAGTAATTAATTAGTTAACTGGTCTAATTAGTTACTTTGTAATAATTAGTTAATGTAGTTAGCTAATTAGCTTTGTATTGTACTTATTTAATTAGCTTAAAGTAGTTATTTAAATTAGTTCATTATTTTAATTACTTAATTAATTAGCTTAGCATAATTAATTATTTACTTGTTGTAATAATTAATTAGCTTAGATTACTAGCTTATTTATTCAAGTTTTGTAATAATTAGTTAAATAGTTTAGTTAGCTAGTTAGTTCATTCGGACCTTCCTGCGTGAGGGCGCAAACTTGTAATAATGTGTATGTCTTCCAACCCCACGCCTTTCTCCCTTTTATTTACCAGCTTTTGATGGTTAGTTTAGGGACATCATGTTTAATTTAGCACGCTTCATGTTTGCATCCATTTGTATTGCATGCACCGGAGCTCGGTTCATCATTCTAAATTCATATCGTCGTTTCAATACTTCTTTGAATACATACATGCTATCAAATCATTTCATATGCCATATTAGTAGCCGAACCTAGTAATTGCATATCACATGTGTTGCATTTGTCATATTGCATAGTTAGGAATCATGCTTATTTCACTAACTTTGTTTTGTAACTGTTCGCGGGACGTCGGTAAATATGTGAGTTTTTATGCTTTAGCATCCCGCTTGTACATAATTTTCTTATTATGTTTAGCATCTTACCATGAGGCTAATTGCTTAAATGCTATAATTGCTTGAATGCCTGTGGATGAAGGCTTGTTGCTTGAATTGAAATGATTCGATGAATGTACGTTTAAGCCCACTTTGTCAAGTGGCAAATTTACAAGCTTTAAGCCCACTTTGTTAAGTGGCAAATTTAAACCCTTTTCGAAAAACAAACATGAAATTGAATTATTCCAATTCTTGCAAAATTAGTCTATACTTGTATACTTCACATAATAAATTTTAGGATTTATTAAATCATCAAAACATGAACATATAAAAAAATAAAATTCATATCATGGTTTAGTAGAAGCCGATTTTTGATCGGGTGAGCGGGGTGCTCATTATTGACGTTCTCCTCTCATACCTAAGGTTCCAAGCCAAGCATCTTTGGTTACGACGAACAGTGGCCTTGGCACGACTCATGAGTTTTCTAATTTTTCCAAAATAAATATTAGGTGGCAACTCTGAAATCTGATGACGCAGTCCATTTTTGAAAAATTTGCAATAAAATGGATTTTCAATAAAAATTGCCAAATCTGGACTCTCATCTATGTTTCACATTGCACTAGTGAGACTAGATCAAAGAGATCGAGGGTCCGAACTGTTTAACGCGCACGGGTACCCCCTGGGCATGTTACACAAACCTTAGACTCATTGGGTGCCTTCTTTATGTAGTGATCAGTGCCATACTTCCCCTAGAAGTCTTACTTCATGGGTCTCTAACACTTACAAGGATATCACTTACGAAGACTCCTCCTATTTAGATTAGAGTAAACTCTTTCTAGAGCCCATCCTTACCCAAACAAGTAGTCTTACATCAATTAGGACTCGTAGTCCTCATCTGAATATCTCGGACTCTGATATGATCGCATCGTATCTTGGCAATCCAAGACCACCCTACGTGGCACCTCGGCTAACCACCTAGACCATGTGGACAACCCAAAAATATATCCCCACAACTACTCCTAGGTTCTATTACCTCATCAAACTGAGGTGATGGAACCTACATCGTCTGTCATCCCATTATGTCAGATACATTCTGTCACGACCCAAACCCGCCCCTATGGGTTTAGCACCGTAACCGGCCAGTAATCCGAGACTACCAAAGGCTTGCTGGACAGTAATGCAGTAATACAGAGTACAGGGGCATGGCGGAAGCCAATACAGTAAATAAATAATGTCCAATGAGCTGACAGTCTGTATGCAAAAAGATTTTTCATACCTTTATACTTTCAGTACAGAATAGTATACACAAAATATACAATCAGTCAAAACTGGGACTTAATCTCTATTAAACAGTACAGTACGATGCTATCAGTCTATACAGTAAACAAAACAGTTACAGAGACAAACGGGGAAATAAAACACCTTTAAGCCCCTAAGCCATGGCTTGATAGGCTCGGAACCTCGCAGTGAGGCACAGTGGTTGGCTTGACGAAATTAAAGCTTGCCTGACGCTCCTAGCTGCGGTCTGGTGCCTGTACACCTACATATATATATGAGCAGTGAGCTAAAGCCCAGTGAATAACACAATGCATAAAGGGGTTAAGAATAAATGTCCTTTCAGTATTGAAAACAGTCATTTCAGTCAGTTTATCAGTCATTCAGTTTGTGGCTCATATTTCAGGTCGTAACAGTCATTCAGTTAAAGCAGTGATATGTGGTACATCCATTGGCATAACAGTACAGTAAACAGTAGGTCTTAAAAGACCGGGTCTTAACAGACCAAACAGTAAATGATGGCCATCAGTAGCAGTACAGTAACAGTAACAGTACTATTTCAGAGAACAGTACAGTACTTGTGGATTCAAGAGGTGTCTCGCACAGATTCTAGAGGTGGCTCACACTGCAGCACTTAGTTCTGTAGATTCTAGAGGTGGCTCACAGTGTAGCACTTAGTTCCGTACAGCACTTTGTTCCATATCAGAAACACAGAACGGCCATTATAACAGCAAACAGTAGTGGTTCCAAACTTGGGAACTGACAGAGGTCTCTCTGTCACAGTAACAGTAAACAGTAGGTGCCAAGGATGCCACAGTACAGTTCAGAATATAAGACATACGTTCATTCAGTACACAGTATCAGTTCAGTGAACAGTTCAATTCCGTAAACAGTATCAGTTCAGTAAACAGTATCAATTCAGTAAGCCGCTTCGTAAACAGTTCAATTTAGTAAGCATTTCAGTTCAGTGAATGGTTCAGCAACAGTTCAATAAAGTAGACAGCTCAATAAGGTAAACAATTCAATAAAGTAAACAGTTCAGAAGATAATCATTTTTGAACATATCTTTACACAGTTGTTACTCATAGAGTTCTGGGCTACAGTAAGCTAGAGCGTCCCCTCGGTAAGCCAACCCTACACAGTATACAGGATGAACACACACTAAGCTATACAGTTGGGGAAGATCAATAACTTAATCCCTAATTTGCCTCGGTGTGTTCTACATCTATATCCTCATTAAGATGTCTTAAACTAGGCCTAAGAACGCCTAGAATGGGATGAGGATGCAAAGATGCACTCAGAAAACATTTTACAAAACTTGCTGAAAACAGGGGTCTCGCTCGAGCGAGTCTTCCTTCGCTCGAGCGAGCTTGCAAAATCAAAGGGTTCGCTCGAGCGAGAAATCCTTCGCTCGAGCGGTCTGTCGAAAATGCAAAAGTACTGGATGCTGAGTTTTTACGCTCGAGCCACCATTCCTTCGCTCGAGCGGAGCTCTGAACAAACGATGGTCGCTCGAGCGAGGAATCCTTCGCTCGAGCGAAGGAGCCAAATTCTGGAATTTCCAAATTTGCCTCCCAAGCTCAAACCAAGCATTCTCCCACTCTATACTCGACCTCTTGGGCCCAAATTCTAGAAAACACATCACAACTCAATATATAACAAGTTTCAAAGCTCAATTTATGAATTTAAAGCCCAAGAGTGAGTCAATTAAATCCAATTTTCAAACCCATTTTCAAGAACAATCTTCAAACATGACATGCATGGGTCAAAACCATTTCAAAGCTTCAATTCTTGCTCTAATGAGCTCAATCCTTTCAAAACAAGATGAAAACATGGACTTATACATAAATGTAAACATGCATGCAACCTTTTGCCATGAAATCAACTCAAACTTCAACAATACCAACATGCATGCATGAATTAGACTTCATATCAACATTATTGAACCAATTCATGTCTTAATTCTACAATTTAACATGAATCATGCAATAAGCAACTTAAACACATCAATGAGAAGATGAAACACCCACCTTAAGTCTTTAACTCAAGAATATAAGCTCAATTTTGTAACCCTCCAACAATTCATCCAAGTTCAAGCAAAAGTGGGATGAAATCAACTCTCTTAGTTCCTCTCTCTCTCTATATTTCGGTGGGGAGCATGAAATGAACTGAAGGAAAATGTTTTCTAAGTGTATCACAAGCTTCAAAAAGGTTTTAGATGGTGGGCCACTAGAGTGGCAACTTGGTAATTAAGTCCAACAATGTAATCTAGCTTATTTTAATCTATTTAATCATACCAAATCACTTTTTCAATAAATATACCATAAATCCACATAAATTATGGTGATCATAGACCATTAATCAATTTTTGATTTGGCCGCCGATAAGGCCTTCAATTTGCAGTTTAATACATAAGACGAGAACAGATAATTTGGCAGTCAAGCAGATAGATTATGCATTTAAACAGTTACAGTCAATCGATTCAGTTTCGGATCTCAGTCAATCAGTTCAGTACTTCAATCAATTCAATTATCAATCATGTTCAGTCTCAGTTTAACAGTAAACAGTAGGTAATCAGTAAACAGTGACGAGGGTTGTTACACATTCCTTCGACCGAGATCATGACTCATCGATATCAAGAAACAAGGATTCACACATATCCACTCATCAAGAACCAAAAACCAAGGACCAAGAACCAAGAAGGCCAAAGCCACAGCCAAACAAAATGTGACACTGCCATTTGGAGATAAAGACCCAGAAGATAGCATCCATATCTCCTAGATGGCAACTGAAAAAAGACCAGCATCAGAGTCTGTCGAGGCACCAAATGACAAGCAGCTGAGATCGGTTAGACTTGGCAGACTAAGGGATGTCACATCGGATGACACCTAGTTCTTTGAGATCCACGTAGGCGACCGATTACTGAAGGTCAGAGACAGTGCATCAAAGGACCTCGAGGTTGCTACTGTTCTCGCTATGGGCTTGCTATTTCCAACCAATATGGATGCCATTAGCGAGTGCAACAAATATGAGCACTTTGCTCTCAAGATATGCCATTCTATTCTAGTATTTTCCTTAACTTTTTATCTTTCCTTTATCATTTAACACTTGGAATATTTTGTTTACCGATCATTTTCTGTCACAGTCTGTCCAACAAGCTCATTCCTTTGCACTAAAAGCCGACATGATGAAGAAAGACTTTACCAAGAAAACTCAAGAGATGACTGAGTATCTTTGCCAACTCAACAACTCTAAGAGGAAGTGTGAGAGACAATGGGCAGTCATCATCGCCACCAAGGGTGAAACACAAAAAGCCGAAGCTACTGCCAAGGTTGTCGATGAGAGGATTGCTGAAGTCGAAAAAAAATTTGCCGAAGCCTTGGCAACCAAGCAAGAAGAAATCAAGCAGGCTAATGCTAATGCCTACGATGAGGGGAAACGACTGTCAAAGAAGGATACAAGAAGCAAGTAAACGTTGCTTGCAACATAGGCTATGTGCTCGGATGGTCAGCTGCTCTAACTGCCCTTTTTGTCCTTTAGGACTTGCTATATCGAGACCTGTCAAAGCTATCCCTGCATTTCCTCCCTCCTTCTGCCGAAGAGACAGAAGGTTCAAAAGAAGAAGATGAAGAAGAAGACCCTCCAGTGGCAACCAAGTCCCCTATTTGGGATTTTTCTTCCTTTCTTTTATTACTTTTTCTGTTTTTGAACATTAATCTTTTTTTATCTAGCCAATGTGCGTGCTAATATAACCACAACTTCTTTTCTATGAATGAACAACTTCTTTTTTTATCTAAGTGTTATACTTTGCACTTTATTTCTGTTGACGAATGTCTTCTTTATCTTGATGTCTTCAATACTTTGTTCTAAAAAAGTTTCCAAGTGTAACATCTTGGATCAAAATCTCATCTTAGATAGCATAATTACCTCGGACTAAGCTATATGAAAATATCACAAAGTACGAATTTTTAAATCATTAACTCAAATTTCTGTTAACTCACCTCTGCTCTCTGCCCTATAATGTTAATGTGAGCTTAACTTACCTTCACATTAATGAGCTGACATCTCATTCTTGCCTAAATCTTGCAGACCTAGGCATCCATGACCAATGTCATCGTGTTTAACTCGTTTAAACAAAACACTGAAGGCTTAACCTTAGTGCACCGATTTCCTAGTACGAACTACCTCGGCTTTTTGTCACAAATTAACCAAGTCGGTAAATCGATATTATTGCCCCCTCAGGCAAAGTCTTGGTTAATTTCATCTTGTTTCTCGTTGAAACATTATTTTAACTTAGTTAAGCTCTGCCTTCTCGACAAACCTAAGCTAAACGCACAGTTCCTCGTTGGAACATGACTTTAACTTAGCTTTAACTTTTCCTTTTTGGCAAGCCCAAGTTAATCGTTTGGTTTCTCGTTGAAACTCCACATCACCCTAACTTTCTATTAGAGCTACACATCAAAATCATATAGGATTTGAACAACATTTGTAGCAAACAAATCGTACTAGACTTTATTTATAAAACATCGACAAAAGAAACTGCTAACACACTTCCAAATTACATCAAATAACCAAACTACCAAGTACAAGTATTCTAAAGTCTTGGCTTGCCATCGCTATCTTGTCTAATGTCCATGCAAACACCTCACTGTTCTTTCTGAGAAAAAATTCTAATTCTCTTTCTCGGCCAAGCCTGAGCCGAGAAGGAAGAATCACTCTTTTTCACCTTCATTTGCTGGGATTTGCCTCAATAACTCCTTACTCTTCTCAGCTGGTTCATTGGCGACATCTTCTTGGACCTCCTGGTCTTCTTCATCCATCTTCACAGACTTCACATCTTGGATACTACAAGTAAACTTCATTATTGCCAAGGAGTAATTTTTTGCCTAAACCTGATCTCCTCTATCCCAAACTCAGTTAGGAATCAAAACCGTTGATGCAAGATTAAAGGGCCAATTTGCATTACATGAAGCCATGGTCTTCCCAAGATCGCATTGTAAGGTGATGGGGTGTCAATCATAGTGAATTCTATTTTCATCACCTTTGTGTTTGCCTGCACATTCAAACTCATAGCCCAAAGGGGCCATGTCGGCGTTCCATTGAACCGAACCATTGGGCTATCCGATGGTTCTAAGTCTTCCTTCTTGAGGTCGAGTTCTCTGGAACACTCAACATAAAAGATGTCACATGAGCTATTGATCGATCAATATCCTTTTCACTTTGCACCATTTTACAAACAGTGTAACCACCAGTGCATTTGTGACAACCCCGTTACGTGATGTCATATATCCACTTAATTTTGAATGTTAATTATGTGTTTAATGTGTAATTTTAAGAATATTTGTTTATTGATAAATTATCTGTTGTGATTTCTGTTTTAAATTTGCAATTGAGGGCCTTAGTGACTTCAGAAACTGAAATTGATTAGTTCAATTAAGATGGCACGATTTTTAGAGTCATTTAAGAAGTTTTATTAAAATCAATTCAGTTTAGTAAGATTGCATATTATTGAATTGAGCCTTAATTAGGACTGTTTTGGATTAATTAAATTGTGTACTAGCCTTACTTAATTAAGATTAGTTGTGTTTAATTAAGATGATGAATGATTTGTACCTAATCAAATCCTACTCATGATTCAAGATTTAATTAAGTGTGGTATGTGATAGAACATTTGATGGTGTTGAGTGCAGAGGATCAAAATCCTTGTATGTATTGGAGTCTTGCATGTGTGTGCACATGTTATTTATTCAAGATGTGAGAGTGTGTGTGTTGTGTATATTCTACTGAGATGTGAGGGAATATAGGCAACATTCCTTTGGTTTTATTGAGTTCATCCTTGTCTTGTGCTGAGAGTTTTGGAGAGAGAGAGAGAGAGAGAGAGAGAGAGATTGAAGAAGCTCTGGAGGACCATCTCATCTCATCTCTTTGAAATCAAAGCTCTAGGTAAGAGTCTTGAGCCTAATTTATATAACTAATCTTCCATCCATCATGATTTCAACAAGTCATTAAGCTAATTTCATGAAATTTGTAGGAAAATGGGTTTTTGAACAAAAAGTGAGTTGTATGTGTATTCATGGAGGTTAATCTTGGATGGCATCATTTTTTAGCATGAAATTGTTACCTATGTTAAATTTCAGAGTTGTATCTTACATGCATCTACAATTTAAGGGGTTTTGAAGTCTAATTTCATGTTTTGAAGGTTATGGAAAAGAGATTGAAACAAATTCATACATACATGAGAACTTGAGTCCCATTGATGAAAGGTTCATGAAATTTCAAGCTTTAACTTTGTAGAACTCATGAAGATTTGAGCTAAGGATTTGAAAATTGACTTGCATTCATGTTTTCAAAGCATTTCTAAGTGTTTGAGCAAGACATGCATGAGTTCTCGCCTTTGGAAAATCGCTTGAAGAACCATTTTTGTAGATTTTAGAACCTAGAAATTTGACAAACCACTCGAGCAACCACATGGTGGCTTGAGCGCACATTCTGAGCTCTCGGTACTTTTGCAGACCTTACAGATTGCTTAAGTGACCAGAAGGTGGCTTGAGCTAACCTTTTGTATGTTGTCGGACAGCTCGAGTGACATAGTGTTGGCTCGAGCCAACTTTAGACCTTCCCAGTACTTTTACAGTCCATGCAGTCCGCTCGAGCAACCAAAAGGTGGCTCGAGTGGTGAGGCCTTTTCAGCACATTTTGACAAGTCCTTCTATGTTCATATCTTTGTTCCCGTCTTCTTCTGAGCATCCTTAGGCATGATTTATGACTCATTATGGAATTAATAAGTAAGAAACCAACATGAATAACTGAATTAGAAAAGAGAAGATGAATTATTCGGTTCGAACAATGTGCTCCAATGTGTATGGTTATGTGTAATATGTAGGTTTAAATGTTGAAAAGAAACCTTAACCTATCAAGGTGAGTAATATCTTAGTAAAGATATTTTCTCCTATGTTATTTTCTGACTGAATCAATGTGGTAAGCTTTTCAGCACTTATGATTTTGAAAGTATGAATGAGCCTTCTATCTATTTGATCAGTATGATATTTGTAATGTATCTGTTGGACCTAAGGTTGTTCTGCATCTCTATTTATGATGGACCTGAGGTCCTTCTGAGATGTCTGTTATGTGTTGACCAGATGGTCATTATACAACTGTATTGGATTGGAACCTAAGTTCAGCTCAAAGCTTAGCCCTAACGAAGTCTGGTGTTTACCAAAGTTTTGTGGAGTTTGGTTTGGAACGCCTCACGAACGAGGCTTTTATCTGTGATCTTTTATCTTTCATTTTGTCGGTCGTACTTGACCTTCTTTTGTATTTATTGTATTTTTTATTTGGGTTGTAAGACAATGACTTGTACTTGTGAATGACTCCTAGACATATATGATATCTATGTGTTTGTATCTTGAACGTGAGTTATTAACCCACGAATATTTCCTTTTACTTCATATACGCACAACTCAATGAACAAAGTTTTATAATTCTACTTCTACTTGTGGCCCCATATACTTAATTCTATTGTGTAATCTGTCTGCAAGGTCGAGTAATCTAGGATTACTGGTCAGTTACGGTCTGAACCTCTAGGGAAAGGTTCGGGTCGTGACAGCATCATTATGTGGTTGCTGAACAACATCTAAGTCATCTACAGTAAATGATATCATCGACCCCCAATGTTCTCCAGGATGAGGACTTTTCTGTTGCACCTGATAGACATGCTACAAATGCTTCACCCTTTGGGTCTCCCCACGGATCTCATTAGCGTTCACTTGGGAATGGATCACATTAATGGCCTGAGGTTCCTCAATCCAAGGTGTTGCAGGCAAAGGTGATGGTACTTCTGCCAGCACCTAGGCCAATTCGGCCTATTTTGTCATTGTCCTTTCTTCGTTAATCAGATCTCTTAAGTGACCCTGTCTGACTAGGTCTTTCAAATGTTGTTTTAAGGCCCAGCATCCTTCTATCATATGTTTAGTCTCATCGTGATACGCACATGACGTAGTATGGAACTTTCCCATTGATTCCCCTAGAATCCTCTGAGGTGGTCTGTAATATGGTTGGTTCCTTATCCTCTCCAAGTTCCTGTAGATGGGGATTCTGAAGACAATATTGACTGTCTACATCGACTTCAAACTCAGCTCTTCATTTATATTGCCGACTACAGATCCTAAAGACAATTTTGTTTTATAATGATTCTGGTTTAGACCCAACCCATTTGTTGCTTTTGAATCCAAGGACTCATGTATTTAATTGTTGTTCAGCTCATTCCACCTTGTTGTTTGTTGAGTTTAGCGATTGGGAGTTTTGGTTGTGTTTGAAACAGGTTGGGAAGTTAGTTTTTCCAAGTATTTTTGCCCAGAATTTTGCTTGTCCACTCGAGCGACCATTCCTGCACTCGAACGGTCTTTTTCAGTCTGCAAACTACTAAGAGTTTGAATTCTTCGCTCCATCGGTCTTTCTTGCGCTCGAGCGAACTTTTACAAGTCTGAAACTACTGGGAGGGGGTCATTGTGTGCTCGAGCGGTGGTTTGGGTCGCTCGAGCGATGTCTTCTTTTTATGTTTGTCGCTCGAGCGACCATTCCTTCGCTCGAGCGATCTGTGTGTATATCAATCCAAGAGGAAGACCTTTTGGATCACTTTTTCATCTCTTTCTCTCTCTAAACACTCCAAAACCCTAGATCTACTCTCTCTCTCTCTCTCTAATTCTTTAGCTCCAAATACTCTCAATCCATGAGTTTCCTCATCCTAATCCTTTGGAGAAAAAAGTTAAGCATGTTTTAATCGGAGCGTCTAGTGTTTTTGACACCGGCAAGTTCTACCCATCTTTTTTCATGTTTTCTACTTTGAGGTAGGAATTTCTTTTGACATTTTTATATGATTTTTAGCTTAGTTATTTGCTCTTTGAAAATGGTTATTTATTTGGAAATTTTTGGTAAAACCTAGGGTTTGATTTGAAATTAAAAGAGGGATTTTCCAAATTGATTCTTGATAATGGTTGTAGGAATATGGTTGTGGATGAGTTGGGTTGAAACGGTGGAAATCTTTTCTCAAAAGTGATTTTGGAAAGAAAATAGGGTTTTGCCCTAAATTTGGATATTTGAAACTGTAAAAAGGAAAACGGAAAATGATGTTCAATATTGTAAAATTGGAATAATGGTTATGCTGATGATGATGGTGGAGTTGGATATGTAATATCACTCCCATTGAAATTGATGAAAATGTATCTTTTGATTGGAGATTATCTATTGTATAGAAATATCTGTTTTGGGCTATTGCTAGAGAATAGTCTTAATTGTTGTAGATATTGCATGAGGATTAGGTTGAATTGAGACTAATTTCTTATCCATTGTGCATTGTGCATCATTGTACATCGAATATTGTAAATATATTGATTTTGAGAAAAATGGGTGTACACCTTGGTGAATCTAGTTAGGGGGTGTGGTTATGGTTTATATTGTTGGCTTGTGTGTCCTTGGTGAAAGTCCAGAAACTCGCGCGGTTAGGTGCCGATCCTTTCGATTAGCACCGGTAATATGGCTTGGGTAGTGCTTGTATAGCATACTGGCATACACGTACCTAGAGATTCCCAGTGTTTTGTATCTACTACCCTGTTTTCTGTATAAAAGGATTATTTTAATGAATTGATATATACTCTGGCATTGCAGTGTTTTGATATGGAAAACAAGAAATGTTTGAAAAATGGTATGTATGTGCATTCACCTTATGATTTTGCTAAGATTCATATACTGTGTTAGAGTGTTTCTACTGGGTTTTGGCTCACCATATCATATATGTGGAAAAACAACTTTCAGGTGCTGATGATATGCTTTCGCCAAGGACATAGCTTGGGAGGACTCGAAGCTTAAGGCTTCCCTTTTTGTTTCTTAATGTAAATATTTTGTTTAAGCCTAGAGTTTTACTTGTATGGAGTTTAAACTCATTTTGTTATAACCAAGTATCGTCTTGGAAAGTTGTAAGCTATTAGGGCATTTTATTATTTGATTTTAATTTCCTTTTTACTCTTGTATCCATGTTACATGTTATAGATTCAGAATCTAGGATTTATGAGTATATATTGCATATGTCATCTTTTGTAATGATTAAAGAGAAAATGAATAGAAGATATGAGATTATTGATTAATTGTATCACTGTTATGTGTTGGGTTAATATTAATTATTTCGGAGCGTTACATGTTTTATGTCAATAACCTATAAATTTTAACAATTTTTGTATTTTGAAGATACTAAATAAATATAAAAAAAAACATCACTTTTCTTTTTAAAATCTTAATTAATTTTATTTTTACTTTGTGTTAAGAGCTGTTAAAGTGGCATTGGTAGTGCTATGCACGAGTATAAATAAATAATCAAAAGTTAGTTTTAAAATTAAATAATAATATAAAATTTATCTAAAATATGTAGTAAAAATGATTTATAATCAATTAAATTTTATTTATTTTTATCAGAGTTACATATAAATAACTTGTACATTTATGCTAAAGTGACTTTCACCTAATCATTAAAACTTGTCTTGGTCTATGCCCAACTTATGAATCATTTGACCAATTTATTTATTAAATTGGCAAATAAATATCTATAAGTATTTTTTATTTTTTAAATAAGAAAAATGAACATATTTTATGTATATCTATTAAAAAATTTAAACTTAAGTAAAAAATTATATGTTTATGTCAACACTATAAAATAAATAGTTCCATATATTCATTTATTAAAAAAGTATCGAAGATAGAACCGTCCTAAATTATATGTCATATTTTAGCTTTAATCTTAGTAAAAATATTTGATAATAATAAATTTAAACATTATGTATAAATTATATTATAATCTATTGATTCGTGACCAATATGAGCTAGTTTGGGAGTTCTAATATTGGATTAAACATTCAATAAGCCAACTTTTGGGTCCCATTTTGATAATCTGAATTGTTCATATTTTAGGGGTCGTCAATTACATCATCCCTACCAAAAATCAAGTTGATCAGATAAAAGATGTGTTTTGATCAATTTTGTATGAACCATTTATTTTCTCACCATCTGTTTTTTTTCATACAAAACTGATACAAACACATGGTCACCGTTATCTAATTGACTTGAACTTTTTTACAGAGATGATGTACTCGACGAAAACTAAAATATGAATGGTTCAAATTATTAAAATAGGGCCCAAAAGTAAGCCACAAGGCCCAACAACACCTCTCTAATTCGATGGAGAAATGGAGAGAAGCCTAAGCCATGTTAAAAAATCGATAATGTTTGAATTTTAAGTTAAAGAATTAATTATTTTTCATATGTGTATGTATGTATATGTCAAAATCATGCATTAATGCAATTTTAGGGAAGCAATATTGAAAATAAATTTTGTATGGTAAACATAAATTAATGAAGTAATTTGAAATGGTAATTATGGTAGCATAATTTAAGGGTTTAATATAAAACTCCATAAATTTAATAATGAACTAATTAAAATGCAACATATAATGACACTTGGTATTTTCATTATTAAAAAAAAAATTAAAAATTTAAAAAAATTTTGAGTTGAGAGTTTGAACCTCGACGAAACCCTATTAACATTTACTATGTATGAAAATAATGAAGTTTGATATATACATTAAGTAGTAATGGTCATGATGAGAGGGAAAAAAAAAAAAAAACATGTTACAAAATTTTAATTATATAAATTATTTTATACTTTATGGTGAAGAATTTAAAATATTTTAAAAGAAAATATTTTACGAAAAAATATTTTTGAAAGTATGATTTATTTATTTATTGTAAAACTTATTTTTTGAGTGTGTGATTTATTAATTAGTTTTTCTTAATTGAAAAATCTTTCATTGTTTAATGGTAAGGAAGGAATGATTTTAGGAATAAAAAATGCATTCTTTGTTTAAAAAGGAAAGTCTTAGTATGTGATTTATTAATTATTTTTTAAAATTGAAAAATCAAGAAATTTGGATTGAATTCTTAAAACTCTCTTAATTCTTCTCACTAAAAACCTTATTTTACTTATATAATATAGGGTGTTTGGGCCAAAAATTCAATTTTAAATTTTGTTTGTCCAAAAGTATCAGAGATATATTTTGAATCAACAATTCAAATTATTCCTTCTA
The DNA here is from genome assembly GCA_036172215.1 of Camellia granthamiana. Lineage (NCBI taxonomy): Eukaryota > Viridiplantae > Streptophyta > Magnoliopsida > Ericales > Theaceae > Camellia > Camellia granthamiana. Next base: position 89,211 of record JAXFYN010000201.1, read on the forward strand.
ACAATTTAAGGGTCAGTATAATTTTTAACTTTTACTTTTCCTCTCAAAGTATATCTCTTCCTCTTTCTCTTTTGTTCTTTTTTTTCTTTTTTCTTTTAGTCTTTTCAGCATCTCTCTTACCTGCCAATAAATGACCCTTTAATGTGCTTGTACATAGGGACCCATCTATGAACCACATCGAGTCATAAATGGTCTAGATAAGAGTTTAAAAAGGGCTTGCGGTTCGTGAGTGGCTCGAAATTCACTCGCGATCGGGGGTGGGCCTGGGTCTGAGCCTACTCCGAAACCTTGGGCCAAGGCTTGAGCCATCATTTTAAAGCCCAATCCATCCTGTGGGCCCAGTCCGATGCTCGCTTAAGGCCTATCAAGGCCAGGCAGCCTGAGGCCTATTGTTTTTTTTTTTTTTTTTTTTGTGGAAAATAATAAAATTTTAGTAGAAAAAAATAAAGAAAACATAAAATTTTGTTCAGGCCTACACCAAGCCCAAGCCCGAGCCCAGCCTCGGGTCTACCAGCCCGTCTAAGGCCCGAATATCTCCTGGACCTGAACCTAATTTTTTGGCCCGTAGACTAGCCCAGACAAGTTCGAATTTTGGTAGAGCCTACAGACCCAACATGAATCGAGCTGAACTGGATTAAATTTACACCCCTAGATCCAAAGATGACCCTTTCAAATAGGCTTTATGACTGACCCTATAATTAGATGTGACCATCAGTACTGTATACCCTTTAATGCCAGAGATTAGGGGTGTGCATAATACCGCCGAAACCGCCAAAACCGCACCGAGCCGCACCGCCAAGGCAAATTCATTATTATTTGCCAATCGAACCGCCGGTTTTTGATAAGAAAAATGACAAATTCTAGTGACACTTTTATCAATCCGCCGGTTTCTATTTTTCTTCCAAACTGTATCGACCCGCACCGCTATTAAATCATGTTTTATAAGATTCTAAAAATTCTTTTTTACTTAAGTTTGCTTATTGTTCTATACCTTAGAATATAGTATTACATTACTGCTCGAGGGGAATTCAAGATGTCAGTAATCCAAAATAAAGTTGGATTCCAATTCACTTTTCAATCTTTTTTTTTTTTTTTTTTGGCCATGTTGCAAACTTGTATTAGCTCACTTTTCAATCTAAATACTTTTCAACAGTAAACATGTTCAATATATTGTAAATCCTGAATGATATTAATTTTATGTATTGTATTTGATCATTGTAGCTTCCACAGATGCTTGTAATGAACTGATAGTATAGTCGTTGATATTATCGTGTTGTTGCTACACTTGCTGCATCAGAAGAAAGTTTCGCAAGATGCTTAATATCACGGTATCTCTCGTCTTTTTTTTACTCTTTGATTTAAGTTTTGTAATTTGAATTATATTTTTTATAAGCCGCCAATCCGGCCGAACCGTCAAGGCAAATCCGCCATTATTTGCCAACCGAACCGTTGGTTTTTAATAAGGAAAATGGCAAATTCTAGTGACACTTTTATCAATCCGCCACCCGCCATACGGTTTCTATTTTTCTCTCAAACCGCACCGACCCGCACCGCGCACACCCCTACCAGAGATGACCATCAATAATATAAGATGGGATGGGTTCGGAATTTACCAGAGAGACATAAGGCATCTCATGACCATCATCAGTCATAAATTATTTGTATATTAGTGTAGGCCGGTGCCTAAAAACACAATGTTTGTTACTTGTTTGGGAAGTTTGGGTTTAGGTTTTTTTTTTTTTTTTTTTACTAAGAGACAAATTTTTTATAAAATTAAAAAAAACACATCCAATTCTATAATTATTTCATTTTTTTCTCTCATAAATATAATATCTAATCATAAAAAAACTTAACTATCTTTCCAAACACAAAATATTTTTTTCTCTAATAATATTCTACAACTAAAAAAATTTATATAAAAACTCACTTTCTAAACACCCACTTAAAATTTGAGGACAAAATATAAATATATGTCCAGCTAGATTTGAAATTTTGGCTTTCAAATGAATTTTGTAAAATTACTCGACATAAATGCGCTTCAATAAAATTAAAGTAAAAATTGAAAAAGATAATTTATTTTAAGAATTTAAGCATTTCCATTTATATTTGTATTTGAGACGGTGTACTATGTTGTTGTCTCGCGAGCTTTGTCACCAAAGAGAGTAACAAAGTTCTATTAAAAAAATAATAATAAAAAATCTTCTTTTCAGTGTTTAAACAAATCACACCACCCCATTATCTGTCTTCTCTCTCTCTATCACTTCCCTTGTGAAAAGATTCGCACTAATAAGACATACTTTTATCACTATTTTTTTTTTTTAACAGAACCACTCTTTTTTTTTTTTTTTTAAAATGACGTTACATTTCTTAATAAGGCCAAATTTGATATCTATTAAATAATACAAAAAATTAAAAAGTTATTATCCTATTTAAATCACATCATCTTATTTAAATCACATCATCTCTGTATCATATCACATCAAATCCAACCCAAATCCAACCCATATAAGCCAATAAATCAAAAAGTACACTTTTTTATAACATCCCAAACCAACCCTAAATATAAACATAGACATAAACATTTCTAATGATATTACATCTCTTAATAACCAAGCTACAAACATTTTTTTTCATCTTTTTATTTATTTAAATTTGGAGTTCAACTTATCAACCAAAAAAAAAAAAAAAAAGTTCCACACATTTTTTTGACAAAACCACATTCACAATTCCATTTTTGAAATGTTAAAAAAAAAAAAAAAAGAAGAGGAAAATGGAGAGTTGCTGGAGTATGCAAGAAGAAAGAGAGATGGATGTATCTATATAATATGGGAAAGAGATAGAGACATAAAGTAATGAAAAAACATATTCTTTGGGGAAAAAGCAAAAACAGAGAGAGAGAGGACATTTTTTGAGGGGAAAAACAAAAACAAAGAATCATCTTAACCTTAGATACATGGTAAGGGACTGTTTCTTATAGTTTTTGGGAGTGATTATAGCTTATTTTGATTTGGGATTCTCTGTCAGATTTTTTGGTATAGTTTCTACTTATAGCTTATTAGGAAAAAATAGCTTAAATAAGTTGAAAAATTTGATTATTTGAAAACTAAGGTAAGGATGCTTTTAGCTTCTAATTTCTGATTATCAGCTTTTATCTATCTATTCATTTTTTCTTCTAAATTTATATCTATTTGTATAATCTCATCCATTGAAACAAAATATATCTCTTAGACATTTTGACACATTTTCAAAAACTTTCCTATCTTATTATATAGATATGTGTTTGGCTCTAGGAGAGTTTATTTTGTGCATTTTTGTTTATCCATTGCAGTTCTATTGTGTTTTTCATGGATCTCTCTTTTATTTGGAAATTTAAAAAAAAAAAAAATTGATTGATTGATTGATTGACAAAACCAAATAAGTGTATATAACAAATCTTTTTAGCCATCTCCAAAGAGAGGTACCTTTGTTGATTTTTAAGCATATTTGCGACCTCCACGTTTCAGATATGGCATTCCGATAGAAATAACAAACTTTATTATTATTATTATTATTATTATTATTATTACTATTTTTTTTTTAATATCTATTGTTGATTACAACAAATAAAAAAAAAAAAAAAAAAGTTGACACGGGTTTTCAACAGATAGATAGAATTTAAGGAAAAGAATTGAAAAGATAGATAGAATTTAGAGGGAAAAATTAAACAGATAGTCAAAAATTTTGAATAAATAGATAGAATTTAGAAGAAAAATTGAATAGATAGGGGGGAAAAATGAATGGATAGTTAAAAAATTTAAATAGATAGATATAAATTTAAATAGATAGACAAAAAATTTAAACAGATAGATATAAATTTAAACAGACAGTCAATAGAAAGTCAAACAAATAAAAAAAGTCAAGGGGGTTAAATTGAAAACAAAATGTCTTCTAGTACTTCTCACCAAGGGTTCGTTTGGGATGTGTGATGGCCTTTTGACTTTTTAGCTATTTTAGCATGCGGTTAAAAAACCTCGTTTGGGATGGACTTTTTAGTTTTTTTAATTTTTGTAAGAGAAAAAATAAAATAATTATGATTTGGATGTGACATTTTGTTTTATTTATTTTTAGCCTATTTGTCTTTTTGTGACTAAAATGGTCAAAAAACCTCCCAACTCTTAATGCCAAACGAGTACCAAATTATTTCACAAAGCGTGAATTTCTCACCAACAAAAAAAATTCCCTAGTGATTGTTTGGGATAAACTAAATAAGTGTACTTTTTGACTTTTTATAAAATATGGGTGGGGTATGGATTGGGTTTGAAGTGATGTGATAGAGAGGTGATGTGACAGAGAGGTGACGTGACTTAAATAAGATGATGTGACTTAAATAGGATAGCGACTTTTTGACTTTTTTAAGTTATGTCAAACCAAGCCTTAATACTTTACACCTTCCTTAAATTGGATTTACCACTAATTTTTTCTATAATATACATATATATATATATGAGTTTGGTTAAAAAAGAAAAATGCTGGGTGGTGTACACCCTTTTGGGGTGCATACTGGCCCATTTGGGGATAGATTATTTTAGTTGGTTATTTGGCTTTTTTGCTATTTTAACTTAGTTAAAAAAATTGTGTTTGGAATGATAGTATTCTTTTTTTGGTAATTGATTTGATGGTTGTGAGAGAAAAAGTGAAATGATTATGGTTTAAATGTGACATTTTATTTTATTAATTATTTTAATTTATTTAGTCTTTATTCCCTATTTTAGTAAAATAGTGTCTAGCCAAACAAGGCCACTAAATGTAATTTATCATAAAAATGTATAATTTTATTATAAAATTTTGTAATATCAATCACAAAATGTGTAATTTCGTCACAAATTGAAATAACAAAAATGTCTAAAATTTTGTGTTTGATATTGTAAAAATTTATGGTTTGGTTACGATATTTTTGAATGATTTATTTTTAAAAACATAATTATTGCTTATGTTTTTAGCGATAAACATGATAAATTAAATAGATTACGATTATCAGATTAACTTATTATTATTATGATGATTATTATTATTATTATTATTTTGTAATTGACATACACAGTGCAGACAAGGTGGAACAATCAGAAAGACTACGATTTTCAAAATTATGAAGGCATTCTAGACTATATATGTTGCACTTTATTCTTATCATTTTAATATTTCAAGTATAAGTGACTTTAACTGATTAACAAATTATTAGTGCCTTTAAATTCTTACACAATATCTCTCTAATTTTTCCTAGTATGATTAGCTCTTTTAATTTTTATAAGTGGAAACATCATCCAAATTTGTTTCACAATTGAAAGGACACTAATAAAAAGGAGAATTTATACAATAATTTTGAAATATTACGTAATCATACTCAGTGGTGGAGTCAAAAAATTAAATTAGGGGGGACATTTATTAATTATAACATTAAAAATTTTTACAAAAATATTTTACATAAATTTTTATGATTGACTTCAAGAAACATATATATATATACATATATTATTTGTAACTAGTATATTATGAATAATATAAAATAAAATAAAAAAGTCATGGATATAAGTTTTAAAATAAATTATATAATGATAAAGTGATTTTTTATACAAAATTTCAGCAAAAATTCAATATAATAGTAATATCACGTCATCATTGAAATGTGATATCACCAACCAATAGTAAAGAAACACATAGATGATGAATCCCAAATGTCAAATGTAACTAACAATTCAATAAATTCCTTATATTTATGGAGATTAATTATAATTGTATATCAATAATGATAGACATCGCCATTGTATTGAAATTTTCATAGATAATAATATGATTTATCATAATATCGTTATTTTCAATAAAAAAAAACCATTATTATTCTCATAATTTTAAAAATGTCATTGATATTTCATTCTAAATAATATTTTATAATTTTTTTATTTAAAATATTTTCTTTAAGTTTGCACGTGCAAAAAAAAAAAAAAAAAAAATTCAAAACCCGGGGGCACATGACCCCCTGACTCCACTGTGGCTCCACCACTGCTCATACTCCCTCAATAATGAGAATGAGAAGTTTGATATGAATGCTCATGAGCAGTGGCGGAGCCGCAGCTAGACCAGGGGGTCACGTGCCCCCTGAATTTTGGAATAATTTTTTTTTTTGTGTAAATATAAAGAAAATATTTTAAACAATAAAAAATTATAAAATATTATTTAGAGTGAAATATCAATGACATTTTTAAAATTATGAGAATAATAATAGTTGATTTTTTTATTGAAAATAAAGATATTACGATAAGTTATATTATTATCTATGAAAATTTCAATACAATTGTGATATCTATCATTATTGACATACAATTATAATTAATCTCAATAAAAATTTAGAATTTATTGAATTGTTAGGTACATTTGACATGTGGGGTTTATCCTCTATGTGTTTCTTTACTATTGGTTAGTGATATTATATGTCAATGATGACGTGATATTACTATTATATTGAATTTTTATTGAAATTTTGTATAAAAAATTATTTTATCATTATATAATTTATTTTAAACTTATATCCATAACTTCTTTTTTTGTATATATTGTCCATGATATACTAATTACAAATAATATATATATATATCCTTCTTAAAGCCAATCATAAAAATTTATATGAAATATTTTATAAATTTTTTAATATTATAATTAATAAGTACCCCTTTTAATTTTATTTCTTGGCTCCCCTGCTCATGAGCTTCAACAAAACAATGAATGGCTAATATTTGGCACTGGTCTTCGTCAACGTCCGGAGAAACAGAAAGGGTGGACACTGCAGTACACTTGTCTAGAGCGACAACATAATTGATTAGAAAGAAATTAGAATACGGTCCAGCTTGTTTTGAATTGGAAATCAAGACTGGACGGTTTAGTCCGGCACGTGAATTCATTTTTGGATCTGTTTCAATAATCTGAATCGTTGAATATGTAGAACTCGTCAAGTTTTATATTTATGTAAAAAACAACGTTGATCGGATATCGATAGCTATTTGATCAGATAGTTTTGTATAAAAAAATGAACGGTAAAAAAATAAACGGTTGACAGAAATCTGATCCGATTAAATAGCTATCGATATCCGATCAACGTGATTTTTTACAGAACTATAGTATTCAATAAGTTCTATATATTGCACGGTTTGAATTATCGAAAAAAAGCTCAAAAATAGGCCCACGGACCGAACTAGACGGTCTACTCTTGATCTCCAATAGGAGACAAGCTCACCCAAAAAAAAAGTAATGAGATGTTTGACATGAACGCTCAGTTTCAACAAACACAATGAATGGCTAATATTTGGCACTGGTCTTCGTCAACGTCCGGAGAAACAGAAAGGGTGGACACTGCAGTACACTCGTCTTGAGCGACAACAGATTTGATTAGGCAGAAAGTTCGTTACAATTATGAAGAAAAATAATGTTTGGCCTTAATTTATTTTATTACAATTATAAAGAAAAATACTCCTTTCCTAATTTATTTTGATCTGTATTTTTATTTTAGTCTCTCTTCAAATATTTGTTCACTTTCTATTTCGAGATAATAAATTTTGTTAGATTTTTGAAATTACCTCATATAAATAATTTTAAACATATTTTAAAATTTAAATAGAAAGGCAATGGATGAAAAAATATTTCAAAATTTAAATTAAAATATAATAATTGCATATTTCCGTATTAAGTTGGATTTTCTATAATGGACAAAGAAATTAGGAAGCAGGGAGTAATACAAGAGTTTAAGTTAATATCCGCTTTGTTTGGTTTTGAATCTCTCAAACACACTTTTTGAGTTTTTTTTTTTCCCCTATTAATCTTTAAGAAATTTTCATTTTTGTAAATATTGTTGTTAATTTTTAAATTTTTTTTTAGCTGTACTTAAAATTTAAAATTTTTGTCGAATTTTTTTAAAAATTGAATGAGCACAAAAAAATAAAAATAAAAATGTACTATTTCTGTATTTAGTGAACATTTTAATATCTTTTCACAAATATTTTAATTTTTAAATATATATATATATATAAGTTAGGTGCATATAAAAAATTTAAAATTTTTTTGATTAAAACATTTAAAAAGTTCATTAAAAATATGAAATAACAAAAACAAAACAAGATGATGAATGAATTGTCAAATATTTTACTAAACTCGTTCAAAAAAAAAAAAATTTTTTACTAAGCAACAAAAGACCCAATATAAGAGAGGGAATGCTGGTTAGTAAGGCGTCCCAGGTCAGCGCTGGATGTGGTTCCATTTGGTGTGGGTCCTAATTATATTTTGAGTAGTTTATTTTTAAAAATATAATTATCGTTTATTTTTTTTAGTGACAAACGTAATAAATTAAATAGATTAAAATTATCGAATTGATTTAACTTTTTTTTAGTGATTGATATATACGAAGTGTCCACAAAATTAACAATTAAAAATATTACGATTTTTAAGATTATGAGGACATTTTGAACCATATATGTTAAAGTTTGTCTTTATCATTTCAGATTTCAAATTTCAAATTTCAAATTTCAAGGACTTTAACTAGCAGGCAAGCAAGCAAACAAATTATTGATGTCTTTAAACTCTCATCCAAACTTGTAGAGGGATGTTGAAGTTTTTAGTTTAAGATTCTTGATATTAGAATTTTATAAGATAAAAGATATGCAAAGTTTTTAGCTCTTTATAGAGAAATTTATATTTTTACAGAGGAATTTGAGCTCTTTAAAGGAAAATTTCACAGAGAAATTTCAGTTCATCACAAAGAAATGTCTCTGTGACGAGTTAAAATTTCTTTAATAATATTATTAAAAGACCTTAACTAGTAGAAAAAAATATATTAAACCTTTCCTACTACTCAAAATTAGAGAGGAATGTTTCACTAATTTTTCATTAATTTTTAAATTTTTTTTTAATTTTTTAATAAATTTAAAATAAATTAAAATCTTTATTTTTGAGGTCTACTCGATTAGACGGATCAAAAAAGTTTTAAAAAATTATTTTAACAAAAAAAAGTGTAGAAAGGAAAAGTTTTTAAAATTTATTCCCTTTTTTTTGTTTTTGTTTTGTTTTTGTACTTTATGGATTCATTTACACAAGACAGATTAAATATTTAAAAATTCTGTCATAATTTTTAAGAAAGATTATTAAAGGCAAAAAATTATAACTTTTTTTAAAGTTATATGCCAAACTACCTCTAATAATATTAGAATTGAACTCAAATACAAAAATAAATAAATAAATAAAAATAGTATGTGATCTGAATTCATTCTACGATTAAGAATTTATCATACAAAAGTTAAATCTAGACCAAACATTAATATTTTTTAAATATATATTTTTTTTGTCTTAATTTTTAATGATTAACATTACTCACTTATTATATAAATGGAAGGGAGGTAGGAAGAACCAACTCCAACTCCAACTTCAACTCCATCTAGAAGAATATCAACTGCGCCCAAAAAGTTTGCAGGTTTGTCTCTCCATCTATATCTCTTTCTATTGCTTTCTGTCAGCTTTTATTATACTTCTTACCAAATTGGCTGTTAATTAATTATAATATATATATATATGAAGATAAGATGATCAATGATCAGGGTGAGACAACAGCACTCGTTCTGTTTGATTATGTTTTTTAAATATATTTTCTGATTCTTTTTGAAAAAAAGACTAAAAACTAATATTTTGAAACAAGTGAAAAAAAAAAAAAAAGACATTTAGCCTTTTTAATTAGCCAGATATGGTCTAAGTTCTTTTAGGTGTCGTTATAAGCGAAATCGTTTACCATTTAATTTCGGGCTTCTTTATAGGGTTGTTTATTTCTTTCTTATTTTGTTTTTGTTTTTGGGTCTTTATATATGTCTTTTTTTTTTTTTTTTCAAGTAAAAAAATAAAAATGAAAGAGATGTTTGCTAACTCGTGTAATTAAATATGTTCGTAACTGTGTATGCTTTAATTTAAGTTGTAGTCATGGCTAGGAATAGTTGTAGATATGTAGGATTTACCCTACTATAATTGGGTTTAAAGTAAGTAACTCTATCTCGAAGTGATCCAATTTGATGAGAATTTTATCTTACCCTCAACATCCACCAGTGCTCCATCCAACTTCATGATGTTGTTCTCGGACCACACCAATCCCTTCTTTCCCCTTTGCGCAACACGGTGCGGTCATATCAGATCAGATTTCTCGAACGAAGTAAATTGATAAAATTATGCAAGTAAATTATTGTTTCTTGAAATTTTATTTTTATTTTTTTTGTAAGGTAACGGCCATTTGAGCCAAGGTCCCGGATTTGAAACCTACACCAACTTTGTTATAGTCCTTGACTAAAATTGGAGGGTGAAAGGTGGGTTCCTCGACATCTTCTCATGGGTTAGCTTGTAAGGTTGGATCATAAATAGACCCGACTATGGGATTCCCGAGTCATCAAAAAAAAAAAAAAAAAAGAAAAAAGAAAAAAAAAAGGTTCCTTAGAGTTGAACATAAGGCCTTCAGATTTAAGGTTACTCAATGGTGTGATGGCCTTAGCATTATAGACACCGAATAGCTGCGTATTTACCAAATTTATTTTCCCTTGCTTCAGTGATTAAAGGGTAGCTCAAATGCACAAAACTTCCATTGAAGTAGGGTTGCAGTATATGCAGTCCTACCTTAATTTTCAGAGAGGCTATTTTTGTGACTCAAACTCGTGCCACCAAAGATAGTAACCGCAAGCTTTCCTTCAATAACTATTTCACAAGAAATGAAATCTTCTGAGAATTAGTTATTAACAACCTTTCTTACCTTTTTATTACGGGTGGAAATCATAGTGCTAATTGTGTTCGTGTCATGTCATCTCAAATTTTTGTTAGAATTCTCTCAATACTAATTCAACATATGTGGTGTCATTTTGGATTCCTATCATGTTAATGTGTTATGTCAAAATTCCAGCCCTTAGTCAAAAATATAAAGTGTACTAACTTTTATTTATCTCATAATTAAATTTCATGAAATTAATCTCTGCTAAATGAAATTATTCATAGAAGTGTTTAAATTTTGGAGATATTTACGAATAAATCACATCTCACAAACAAGTACTTCAATCAGTCCCAAATTTTTTTATTGATCTGTTAAGTCCTAGTAGTGGAGAGTTTATTTTTATGTGGTCCTATTTTTTATTTTGGTTGTGTTTTGATAGATGGCTATAACCTTTTATTAAGATGGCAGATATAACCCAGGGGTGAGTGGCAACTTGGTAAGGGCTTGGGGTTTAAGCCCCTAGGTCCTGGGTTCAACTCCCTTCTGGGCCAATCTCCTGGGCGTAGCACAGTTGGTTAGGAGGTTGACCTCAAGGATGCCTTATCAGCTACTTGGTGTGGGTTTAATTCTCCCCCGCTGTGCGAGTCCTGACTTAAGCGGAGCTTGCCTTAGGAGGTCGGGACAAGCTTCCAGGTTATAGTCTCTTACTCGGAACGGACAACAGGACACCCTGGTGATCTCCTCATGGGGCGCTGCCTTGGATCTGCGGGAGAGTGGGAGGATATTCTAAGCGGAGCTTGCCTTGGGAGGTCGGGACAAGCTTCCAGGTTATAGTCTCTTACTCGGAACGGACAACAGGACACCCTGGTGATCTCCTCATGGGGCGCTGCCTTGGACCTGTGGGAGAGTGGGAGGATATTCTCCCCCGCTGTGCGAGTCCTGACTTAAGCGGAGCTTGCCTTGGGAGGTCGGGACAAGCTTCCAGGTTATAGTCTCTTACTCGGAACGGACAACAGGACACCCTGGTGATCTCCTCATGGGGCGCTGCCTTGGACCTGCGGGAGAGTGGGAGGATTTTCCTGTAACAAAAAAAAAAAAAGATGGCAGATATGACGTGACACTAAAAAAAAAAAAAATTCCTTAATATACTTTTATTTATTTATTTTTTCAAATGTGACACTATAATGTAGTGGGTATGATGTGACACTCCAAAAAAAATAAAAAAAACTCCTTAATGTACTTTTTCTAAATGTAACATGTGACACTAAAAAGAAAAGGGAAAAAAAAAAAAAAAATTCTTAATGTACTTTTTTCAAATGTAACATGTGACACTCCAATGTGGTGGGTATGATGTGACACTAAAAAAAAAACTCTTTAGTGTACTTTTTTCAAATATGACACTCTAACATGACGAGTATGATGTGGCACTCTAAAAAAAATTCTTAGTGTACTTTTTTCAAATATAACACTCCAATGTGGTGAGCGAATGAGTATTACACATCTAAAATAACTAAATAGATCATTAGAAAAAATATAAAACTATATGGATCATAACTCCAAAATATAAGACTTATTGATCAATCTCCCTTAATTTTGACTCAATTTTTGTTTATCCAATTTCATAAAACTAAAACTTAATTATTTAATATTTTTTTTTGTTTACTACATTGATTCCAAAATAATAAATATTATACACTTATCGATCTTTTTTTTTTTATTCTAACTAAATTTGACTAGTGACATTAACTCTGATTTCCTTATTTTTATAATCATAAAAATTGTGTCAACTCATGGAATCAGGTTCGTTGATTAACACTTTCAAGATCTATCATTTATCAAAATTATTTGGTGATGTCAGGATATTGTTTAATATTCTCAAAGTCAAGCAATTACATAAATTCCTACATTTAGGAATGAGTCCTGGGTAATCATGTGATATTCAAACGAGTGAGACAATACTTAAGACCAACTTATCATGAATTACGGAGTACAATTGATCTTGATCATTGACCCCAATCCGAACATGACAGTGAGCTTAAAAAGACATTTTGCGTTTGAGAGGCTAATAGATTTGATATAATAACAGTTAAAATTGTTTTCTAAATTTAGAATTTGGTGCTAATCCAAAAGGATGTCTATCTTGTTGCCAGATAAGCGCACAAACCCATAAATTTAAATCACAAGAATGGAAGTTGTTGGCACATTAAGACAGGGAACTAGTAGCGGAAATGGTGATGCTTCAATTGATATGGAAGGACTAGTGAAATCTATTAGGGAGAAGTTAGATAAGTTGTCTTGCCCATCCACTGAATGTTGTATATATAAAGTTCCCAAGAAACTTAAAATAATCAATGAAGAGGCCTATACTCCTCGTAGAATCTCAATTGGGCCGCTTCACCATGGCAAAGAAGGCCTAAAAGACATGGAAGAGCACAAGTTGAGGTACTTCAATGATTTTATGCAGCGAAGTAGAAAGAGTTTGGAGGAATTGGTCAAGATCATGGAGCAAATGGAAAAAGAAATTCGCGAATGTTATGCCGAAACAATTGACTTCGAAAGATATAAATTTTTGGAAATTATTCTTGTGGATGCTGTCTTCATCATTGAAGTCTTATTAAGGTACTGGTTTCGTCATCTAATAACTCCAAATGATCGTATATTTAGGAGACCATGGATGATTACTGATATATGGCATGACTTATTACTGCTTGAAAATCAAATTCCGTTTTTTGTTCTCCAAGATCTTTTCAAAATGACCGACATACAAGCGGTCTTTCAATTTAGCCGAAATGGCACCTTACGCAAACCCTTCATTTGTCTCACCCTTAATTGGTTTATGTGTTCTGGGCAAATACAAGAACTTCCAGTTCCAGAGCATATTAACCCTTCAGAAATAAAACATATCCTCGATTTTCTAAGAATTTGTCTCATACCAAAGCAAAGTTCGCAGCCTCCAGAGGAGAAAAATCCTTCAAAAGTAAAACAGTCCATTGCTTTCCTAAGAAGTTGCATACCAAGGCAAACTTTGCAACAGACTGAAAGGAAACTTAGCATACCATGTGCAACAGAGCTTCACGAGGCTGGAGTGAAGTTTAAGGTAAGTTCAAGCAAAAACTTATTTGACATAAAATTCATCGGCAACATTTTGGAAATCCCACATGCACGAATAGGTGATCCGACAGAACGTTTGCTACGGAACATTATTGCCTACGAGCAATGTCATTGTCATGTTAAGTTTTTTGCTGATTATGCCGTGATTATGGATTACCTCATCAACACTTCCAAAGATGTCCAGTTACTTGTGCAAGCCAAAATTATTGAGAACTGGCTAAGTGACAACATTGATGTGTCAAATCTCTTTAACGGGCTCAACAAAGAAGTTGACATCAACACTAAGGACTATTATTTTACTAAACTTCATAACGAGTTAAACGACTACTGCAAAATTCGTAAACATAAGTGGAACGCAACCTTGAAGCATAACTACTGCAATACTCCCTGGCGGGTCTTATCTATTATTGTGGCTGCTATTCTCCTCGGACTCACCTTCATACAATCATTATGTTCTCTAGTATCTTGTAATAAGTGATAAGATGGGTAGTTATTCAGTTGTGTGATCTCATCAAAACACGGATTGCATTGTGGTTCAGAGCTTCTACCCCTTCCTTCTGTTATTCAGTTGATGATTTGGTGTTTAATTTGCAAAATGTAAAATTCTGTATCATGCACTGAGGGTGGTAACCTGTGTTCTGCTGTTCTTCTGCTATTTCTGGGTGTTGTTCTGTTCTGGTGCATCTGATATAGAGGGTGTTCTGTTCTGCTGTGTTGTTCTGTTGTGCCTGATCTGTTTGGTTCATGGCTGCGTGCTGTTGTGCTCTGATCTGTTTGAACAGTCTTGCTGCTGTGTTGGTTTAAATAATATTGTTGCTTGGATTGGATGAAGGATGGATGTAGTTTGAGGCAATGTGTATGGCATGTTGTTGGGCTGTTGTATTTCGTGGCAATGTAGTTCAAGGTTAATCTTCTCTGCCTGGTCTGTTTTGGTACCTCGAAGTGCTGCTGTTCTGCTTTGGTGCTGGGTAGGGATGTTGTAGGGAATGATCTGTTTGGTGGTTAAAGGAATGCTGTTCTGCATGCTCTGGCTTTGGTGCTGTTGTGCCTTATTTTTCTGGTTCTCTGGTTTTGTTTCCTCTGCTTGTTGTGCTCGTTGGTTTCTTACCAACTAGGAGGTTGGAGCTTGTTTCAGCTCCAAGCTCCTCTTTATTAATGTAATTTTTAATATATTTCATCAATAAAGTCTTCTTTTTGCCGATCAAAAAATAAAAATAAAAATGGATAGTTATGATTGTAATGTACTTGCAA
The DNA here is from genome assembly GCA_036172215.1 of Camellia granthamiana. Classification (NCBI taxonomy): domain Eukaryota; kingdom Viridiplantae; phylum Streptophyta; class Magnoliopsida; order Ericales; family Theaceae; genus Camellia; species Camellia granthamiana. Next base: position 104,326 of record JAXFYN010000201.1, read on the forward strand.
TGTGTTGTATCGCTTTTTCTTTTCTTTTCATTTTTTTTTTTAAATTCTCTCCGTCATCACATGTAACTGTTGTTTTTGTGGATGCTCAGATTTGGTTTCAAATATTTTATGTGAATAAAATTCTTCCTTTATTAACTGTCTATATCATTCATTTTCGCTTGCTTGCCAACTCTTGAATGTCAGCAATGTTACAAATACAATGAGTAATTATTCAATAGTGCTAAGCACCATGGGACTTTACTTATTTAATACTCCAAAACCAGTCATATATAGTTAAACAATTTATGGGTAGAATATGTTCCCATATTTATTAGCTACTTGGAGACAAATGATGACCCACTTATGATGTGTTTGGATCATGAATTAGAAAAGGAAAGGAAAAAACGAGTGAAATTTGAATCAAATATGAATTGATATTTCCATCTCCTTTTACTTTCTCTTTCCAAATTCTTATCCAAATCCATGATCGAAAGATAGTCGTGCTTTGTGGTTTCTTATTGCTTGAGAGTACCACGTAAACAATGTCACATTAATACTCTGGGAATCTCTAATAATTTTTCCAAAAGAAATGTGTATACTTTTTTTGACATAGAATGATATGGTTAATTATGATTCCATAATTTCAAAATAAAAGACTCATCATTTGGAATAATAATAATAATAAAACCACTCACATATTTTTCTGAATAATTTTTTTGTATGAAAATTTTGTTTATATACAACATTATTTTCATAATAAGAAAATTATTTTAAAAAAAGAAGGGCAAATTACACAAATAGTCCCTGTACTTTACCTCGTGTGTCATTTTGGTCCATGTAATTTCAATTTGCTCAATTTAGCCCCTCAATTTAATGAGGTGTGTCAACTTCGTCCAATAATTGACGCCCGTTTGAAATTATGGACGGAAAGCTATCACCTGCCTCTCATGTGCTCCCTCTAGCAATTACTGAGGGGCGCATTCGTCTTTTCATCCCAAACCCTAGGTTACCTCCCGCCAAAACCATATATGCTATCTCTATATCCATTATATACATATAGACTCCAAAATTGATGGAATACGAAGGACGAAAGAAGTCGATGGATCATGTAATATGCCAATGTAGAATGGAACCTCAGTTGAAGACTTCTTGGACGAAGGTTTTTGGGATGTCCTCAATATGGTATAAGTGTAGATGGAAAAAAATTGGGATGTCCTTTTCTTGTACTGTTTGTAAAGCCAATTGAGGTGTTTAAGAAAAAATATTGCAGAGCAGACATGCATCTGGATTCTTTCCATGGGTGGATCCTCCATTGTGTCCTCGCGCTCGAGAGATCATACCTGGGTTGCTTCGAATAACCACCATGCTTGAAGAGCAATTGAAGATGCATAGAGTACAACATAGGAAGTTGATTACCTTGATGGCATTGCCATGGCTCATTTTTTGGTGTTGGAACATGATTGGAGATGGTTCTGCAGTTGCTTCTCTTTCAAGCACTGGGAATGATGGAAATTGAAGCTTCTAGACTAGGAGTGAAGTGGGATTTTTTTTATTTTTTATTTTTATTTTTTTGTTATTGAAGCTTCTGGACTAAGAATGGAGTTTATGGTTTGATTTTGTTATGTCCAGTATTATGTAATTGGGGTTTATTATGTATGAATGTTAGGAGTGTCCAAACATGTTTTGAATGACACTATACCAACGTTAAATCAAACTGTATCAATGTTTTTTAATCAACTTTTGTTTATCAACATTTGAATTAATGTTGAATTTTTGAAAAAATGTTGAATGGAGCTGTGGTTTTGTTTCACTTTTGCTGCATTGGTTTGTTTCACTTTTAGCAAACATGATGCTACCTATAACATGACAAGGAAATAAACATTGTAGACATGGTTGATACAACAACAACAACAAAAAAAAAAAAAAAAAAAAAAAAAAAAAAAACACAAAGGCCAATCAGTTTACCCCATGTGCCAACAAAATACAAGTGGCAAATCCAACAAAACATTACCATGTGCCAACAAAACATGAAGGCCAAATCCAACAAAACATAATGCATAATAGGCCACAAAAATACTGTTGTCTACTATTAAAGTGGTAGCTAACTACTTCTTCAACATTGAATTTGTTTCATGTTTTGGTAGTGAAGACAAGGTCACAAACTTCTGCTCTTTTGACACATATGTTGTTGAAGCCCCATATGGACCTTCATATGGGTTTGGCTCAATGAATGTGCTTATTCTAATGAACCCTGGTGGAGGTCCCCTGATGTTCACCCCTTGCAATACTACTATGAAGTTTAAGCTCGGTTGACTACCACTTGCTAAACTTGAGACTGGTTTGTTGTTCTTGAGTAGTGGTTGACTGCTTGCCTTATGCCTTGCTAAACTGCTTGCCTGAGTGGTTACTCCAGGTTTAGGCCTTGCTTTAGGCCTTCCTGAAATGCTTACCCTACTGCCTTGTTGACTGGTGGCTTCAGTGGTTGCTTGGTCTTTTGGTTGACTACTGGGTTGAGTAGGTGGTTGACTGCTTGTCTGACTGCTTCTCTAGGTGCTTGATTGGTTCTTTGTCACCTGCAAATTCTAAGTAATTAATTGTATGAAGGACCTCTAATAAATGAATTCAATTTGTGAACATGTAACAAATTGTGTGTAGGCTGACCTTTGGTGCAATAGGTTGGCATTTGCATCCTCTTTTGTTATGCCCAAGCTTACCATACAAGCTGCATGTAGTTGTTGTGTTTCCTCTGTGCAACTTATGAGGATTCTTAGGCTCATCTGCTTGCCTTTTTCTTAATTTTCTTGGCCTACTAGGTTGCTTCTTCACTTTTGGAGGCAATAATCCAGGCAACATAGATTTTGGCCTCATTTAAAACCATTTATTGGGTATATCATTGGCTTATAGCTGGCCAAGTATGTCTCCTTCTTATACCAATGAGTCACATAATCTTCAGGTTGCTCATGTTTGTCGTATATGGCTTGTGGAGAAGTGGTTCGGAAATACTCTTCGGATCCTGGGGGGCGCTCGTGATCCTCAGCTAGCCACCTAAAAAAGAATGAACACTCCGGTCGGGGGTGCCAGAATTAGCACTCCGACGGATAAGTCAGTATCCACTCTCTTGGTTGCTTATGTCTTAAGTTATATTTACTTGTTCTCACATACCTCTTTTGGCTGATGCTCCTCTTATTTATAGTCGTTCTTGATGTTGATGGTTGGGCCCACTTTTCATCCAATAAACAATCGCTTACTCGGCTATATCTTCAAATTCGGCCCTATCTACAACTGATAGAGGCCGATCTGGCTATTCGGCCTCTACCCTCGGGGCTGGAGCCGTATTGTACACGGTCTAATTTCCTTCTTTAACATATTCGGCTATCCTATGTAATAGTTTATTCGGCCCCCACAATTGCCCCCCAAACATCCTACTAACGTCAGTTAGACGGCATGTTTGGTTTCAGACTTAGAGGGTCAAAAAATACGGCAGTTTCCCTTCTTCCAATGCAAGCGTCAGAACGCCTACTCTTTTTAGGCATGATTACAATTTCCCGCCCCTTCGTATGCTTCATTCATTTAATACGATTTGAAACCGTGTTGTCTTTTCGTTTGTATGCTTTTTCAAATGCACAAGGCTTCTCGTTAGCTGTCAATTCACCTTCCTCACTTCATGCCCTCTGCAACTTCTTTCCGTTCCTTCTTGCCTTCATTTCTTGTAAGTTCATCTCTCTTTCATTTCGACTCCTTTTCCTTGTTTGTTTACTGTTTAGAGTACCCATTTTAACTTCTATGATGGCAAAACATCTGAGAGCCCTTCTTTCGGTGGAGCGAATCTCTGGTTTCCGTCGTCATTTATCCATTCCTGACGACGTCCATCTGTCACTCTTGGCAGAGAACGTGATTGACACAAAGAGGACTGACGAAAGTACAATTGTCTTTCCTCTCTTGTCGATTGCTAAGGGGGGAGTCCGTTTCCCCTTTCATCCACTTTTAAGGGCTGTCCTTCGTTATTGGGGTTTAATCCATTCTCAGCCAAACGTAAACTTTTTTCGAATAATAATGGGTGTTGTAGAACTAAACCGGCGCCTTAGGCTTAACCTTGGCATCCCTGCCATTCAGCATTGTTATGCCTTGGCCAAATCCTCTGGACGGCAGGGGCGCTACTTTCTCAGGGCCAAGGACACCGACCATCACTTGGTCACTATGCTTGCCAGCTCTGGCAAGCGAGTTGACGATGTTATGGCTGTGGTTCGTGGAAATTGGGAATTCGGCAAGGGCGAAGATCGCCAAGATCCAGTGCCCAGGCGAAGGGGCTAACCAGGTGGCCGTTTAACCCCCTATGAATTTTTACTAAATATTTTGTATTCAAATTCCATGTATTTACCGTTTTAATTATGTAGGAAATAACTTGAAGAAAGTTCTAGTTTCGGCCGACGACACCGGACTTGCACAGATCAGAACGGTACTCCAGTTCGTTGGCCGTCTGAATCTCCAGAAAACAAGGGAGGGTGGCCCACATTCTTCTACGATACGAGCCGACCTATACCACTTTCTCGGCGGCAGAACATATCTTGATCCCTAGGGGCGAACAACATCTTACGGCGCTTGTTTTTCCGAGTTTTAAGAATCTTAGGAAGATCGGTTTTGAGGAATCAGACTCAGAGTCGGCGGCCGAACAAGTTGCCGAAGGATTCGAAGAGGAGCCGAATTAGCTATCTTTGGACGGATCCGATGTACCAGAGGAGGTCGACGCGACACTAAATTTTGCTTTTGAGGAAGTTGGCCTCAATCCTCCATCCACTTCCAACAGAGCGGACGTGCCCTTCGAGGATATTTTTACCGACTTAGGCGACCTACTCGGCTCGTATTCTGACAACATGGCTGGTGAGTCACTAACTCAATTGGCTAAACGAAAAAACGCCAATAGGATGGCCGCGCGTAGGAGAGCCGAAGCTAAGCGAAACCAACCTCCACCCCTTCTACTCGACGCTAGGGAAGAAACTCCTCCACCTGCTCCTTTCGAGGAGGTTGAGACCGAAGTGGCCGAAACGGAACTTGCTGTTGATCAATAGGAGGGTCAAGTGTCGGAGCAAAGGGGGGAAAAATGCTCGGCCGAGCACGAGGCCGACTATTCGGAAGAATCGATTGATAAATGGCCACGCATGGATGAATCTGACTTGCTCGTGCCGTTTACAGTACAACCAAAGATCAGGAACACGCTGGTTACATCTGATGCATCGGCTAAAAGAGACCCAGCCGTGGCCTTGAGCTTGGCATCTTCCATTTCTTTGCCGATTGACAGAGTCGCTTTTAGGGTTGAGTCTGATCTGCTGGCCATCGCTTTAGCCGTTTAGTCGGCGATAGTGGTACGTGCCCCTTTTTAATTTTGCGAGGTTAGCCCAAAGTAAAGTTTTATATTAGCTTACTGATCCCTTGTTTTGTAGGCGGCGGGGAGGATAGTTGAAATTGGCTGTCGCCAGCACGACACTATCGAATAGATCGGTTTTCTTTTAGCCGAGTTGGAAAATGAGAGGGTTAAGGCAACAGAGGCCTCTCTCTGAGCCGAGTCTGAGGCCATGAAAGCGGCGGCAGAGAGAGCTAGGGCCGATGCCGAAGAAAATAAGGCAAGGACTGCCGACGAACTGAGAGCGGCCGCCAAGGAAAGGGCGAATGCAGCCGAAGAAGCACTCAAGTCTGCCAATGAGACAATTGCCAAGCTGGAGGCCGACTTAGAAGAGTCAAAGAGGGTGATGGAAAACGCCGAGTCCGAGATTTCCGAGTCATTCCAGAAAGGCAAAGATGCTGCCTTGGGGGACTATGTAGAAGAAGTGCCGAAGTTCAAAAACAGGTGGTTTAAACACGGCTGGCTCAAAGCCTTGGCTGCCGCTAACGTGGGGTCGGAGCAGCCAATTCCGTACGAGCAGGTAGGCGTTGAGTCGCTGGAGTCTGACCTCGAAGACTGATCTAGAGTCAAGTATTTTTCTCTTTGTTTTTTGGTATTGTGTGTGTAGGTTTTGTTAGTATTTTTGACTGTCCACTTTTGTAAGAAGCCGACGTAGGGTAGTTTTCATCTGTAAAATGACTTCTGTTTATTTTTAGTTTATGAATGAAAATTACTTTTGCCTTTGTGCCGGATGAATGTGCCTATTAACGGCTAAGTAAGATGTAAAATTAATCCAGCGTGACAGTAACTGTATAGCACCGCAACTTATTACGTTTGCCTTTCTGACTTGTGAATGTGCTTGTTAATGGCTAAGTAAGATAAAAAATCATGAAATGAATGAAACGAACTGCAGAATCAATCCAGCTCACGAATAACTCTATAGCACTGTAACTTAGCCGAATATACTAGTGAATATGCACTTGCCCCAGTAGGTTGATGAGGACTAACAGAAGACGGCAGTTTAGGGATGTGCTGGGGCACAATGTATATTAATGAATAAGACAGAATGAATAAGATGCGTCTGCTCTTACCCGAGTGAGTCGAGGAACAAGACCACCGAATTAATGAATAGGTTGACGAATCTGCCCTTGCCTCAGCGGGTTTGAACGAGACTGCCTAATTAATGAATAAGACCTAAAAACGGCAGGTCAAAGCTATGCCGGGGTACCGTGGATATTCGGCTAGAATCTCTGATATTTAAGCCAAATAGATTGACGAATCTGCCCTTGCCCCAGCAAGTTTAAACAAGACTGCCTAAAAACGACAGTTTAAAACTCTGTTGGGGCACCATGGATATTCGGCTAGGAGCTCTGATATTTAAGCCGAATAGATGGGTGAATCTGCCCTTTCCCCAGTGGCTGTGGATAGATTGACGAATCTGCCCTTGCCTCAGCGGGTTTGAACGAGACCGCCTAATTAATGAATAAGACCTTAAAACGGCAGGTCAAAGCTATGTTGGGGCACCGCGGATATTCGGCTAGGAGCTCTGATATTTAAGCCGAATAGATTGACGAATCTGCCCTTGCCCCAACAAGTTTAAACAAAACTTCCTAAAAACGATAGTTTAAAACTCTGTTGGGGCACCATGGATATTCGGCTAGGAGCTCTGACATTTAAGCCGAATAGATGGGTGAATCTGCCCTTTCCCCAGTGGCTGTGGTGGATAACGATTATCGGCCGTTCATGAATTCACTGGGGTAGCTTGCCTATAAGGCCGAATAGATTAATTAATCTGTCCATGTCCCAGTGGATGTATGAACTCTGACGCCGAATGATATTGGCCTATGGAGCGGCTTGCCCTATGGCCGATTAGATTGATGAATCTGCCATTGCCCCAGCTGGTGCATGAACTGGGACACCGAGTATTGGTGGCTCATGGAATGACTGGGGTACATGATTCAATCAGGGCCAGGCTTTTGAAGTTTAGCATTAATGAGATCGCCTTGGGGGTGCTGCACCAGTAGGGAATAAATGGGATGAGGGCTTCGTGCGCGTAGGTCCTATTAGTGTGTTCAAATTCGACTCACACCAGTCTTTTGAGGAAGGTTAGATAAGTGTGAATGTCAAATAGACTATCCATCAACAGCAGAGGAGATGAGAGGACATTGGCTAAGCTGGACGCAGAGATGGATCGTAGTGGTGAGCCTAGGCGCACGGGTAGTAGGACGTCGAGGGAGTGGGGGACACGCCAGTCCCCACGTCGTCGAAGTAGGTCACCTAGAAGGGAAAAACAACAACGGGGCAACTCCCCTAAACCACGCTCATGGGGAGAATCCGGTGCGACACCGCGCCCGCTGAGTTTTACGATTTTTGTGGGGAAAAAACCGATGACAGAAGTGGATTCAATTGTCCACGACCCAACTGTGGTAGTCGAGTTCGCTCGACAGATTTTTTCACCAGAAGTCCAGCAGTCGATGGTCGGTTGACGGGATTTCGAAGTATTTCGGGAAGGCATCCATTGAGCGATGAGAGGGCTGTATATTGCCTATGAAATCGGCATGCGTCTACCGCGCGGCGGGAGTTAGAGCAGAAGGATGAACGCATTCGGAGCTTAGAAGCTCGCGTAGAAAAGGCTGAGCGTGAACTGAAGGCCAAGACTGCCGAGACACATTCGGCCGGTCCAGGTAACCCAATTGTGGAGGAAAGGGTGACTCAACGACTGATAAGTCAAGCGATTGCCGATCGAGATACGACAAGCATGTTTGCAATAGAGACTGCGAAGGCGACGACCTATGAACGAGGCTTCCACGACGGCCAAAAAGTTGGGATAGACAAGACGAAGGAAAAGCTCGCCGAGGAGGTTTCCCGGTACGAGAATCGGGGATTCAAGCACGGGTGGGTCAAGGCCCTCCGTGCCACGGAGGCTCTTCGGGCAGCAAGCATTGATTCGGCGTCACCGTTATACCAGAGTAACGATTTTCCTTTTGCGGCTTACGAAGTCGAAAAGAGCGACGACGGGGGTGACGCCGAATAAAGATGAATCTATTGTAGCGTTTTTAACGCAAGTTGAATGTAAATTATGTAATCTCGATCAATTTAATAAAACGTATCATTTTAAATACTAGAATGTTGTTTCTGCTATTTGTCATTTTTCGTCTATTGCGTCTATGCTCGTTAATAATAATACAAATTGAAGAAACGCCGAGTTCTGAGGCGTCTTGTCTTGGCCAATTATGATTTTGACAGTCTCCGTATCCGGAGGCTCATTCGGAGACTTGTTTTGGCCAATCGTGATATCTACGAAGGGCGCTCCAAATCCGAAGCCTTAATCGGCCCAAATGTGTCATGCACTGATGGGGCTTCGAATTTGAAGACTTATTGACCAATCGTGATATCCACGAAGGGCGCTCTGAATTTGGAGGCTTAATCGGCCCAAAAGTGTCATACACTGATGGGGCTCCGAATTCGGAAACTTACATATTGGCCAATCGTGATATCCACGAAGGGCGCTCCGAATCCGGGGGCTTAATCGGCCCAAAAGTGTAATGCATTGATGGGGCTCCGAATTCGAAGACTTATATCTTGGCCAATCGTGATATCCACAAAGGGCGCTCCGAATCCGGAGGCTTAATCGGCCCAAAAGTGTCATGCCATGATGGGGCTCCGAATTCGGAGACTTATATCTTGGCCAATCGTGACATCCACGAAGGGTGCTCCGAATCCGGAGGCTTAATCAGCCCAAAAGTGTCACGCACTGATGGGGCTCCGAATTCTGAGACTTATTGGCCAATCGTGATATCCACGAAGGGCACTCCGAATCTGGAGGCTTAATCGGCCCAAAAGTGTCATGCATTGATGGGGCTCCGAATTCGAAGACTTACATATTGGCTAATCGTGATATCCACGAAGGGTGCTCCGAATCCGGAGGCTTAATCGGCCCAAAAGTGTCATGCACTGATGGGGCTCCGAATTCGGAGACTTATATCTTGCCCAATCGTAATATCCACGAAGGGCGCTCCGAATTTGGAGGCTTAATCGGCCCAAAAGTGTCTTGCACTGATGGGGCTCTGAATTCGGAGACTTATTGGCCAATCGTGATATCCACGAAAGGTGCTCCAAATCCGGAGGCTTAATCGGCCCAAAAGTGTCATGCACTGATTGGGCTCTGAATTCGAAAACTTACATATTGGCCAATCGTGATATCCACGAAGGGCGCTCCGAATCCGGAGGCTTAATCGGCCCAAAAGTGTAATGCACTGATGGGGCTCTGAATTCGGAGACTTATATCTTGGCCAATCGTGATATCCATGAAGGGTGCTCCGAATTTGGAGGCTTAATTGGCCCAAAAGTGTCATGCACCGATGGGGCTCCGAATTCGGAGACTTATTGGCCAATCATGATATCCACGAAGGCGCTCCGAATCCGGAGGCTTAATCGGCCCAAAAGTGTCATGCACTGATGGGGCTCCCAATTCGGAGACTTATATCTTGGCCAATCGTGATATCTATAAAGGGCGCTCCAAACTTGGAGGCTTAATCGGCCCAAAAGAGTCATGCACTGATGGGGCTCCGAATTCGGAGACTTATACCTTGGCCAATCGTGATATCCATGAAGGGCGCTCTGAATTTGGAAGCTTAATCGGCACAAAAGTGTCATGCACTGATAAGGCTCTGAATTCGGAGACTTATTGGCCAATCGTGATATCCATGAAGGGCGCTTCGAATCTGAAGGCTTAATCAGCCCAAAAGTGTCATGTACTGATGGGCTCCGAATTCGGAGACTTACATATTGGCCAATTGTGATATCCACGAAGGGCGCTTTGAATTCAGAGTCTCAATCGGCCCAAAAGTGTCATGCACTGATGGGGCTCCGAATTCGGAGACTTACATATTGGCCAATCATGATATCCACGAAGGGCGCTCCGAATTCGGAGGCTTAATCCGCCCAAAAGTGTGATGCACTGATGGGGCTCCGAATTTGGAGACTTATATCTTGGCCAATCGTGATATCCACGAAGGGCGCTCCGAATTTGGAGGCTTAATCCGCGCAAAAGTGTCATGCACTGATGGGGCTCTGAATTGGGAGACTTATTGGCCAATCGTGATATCCACGAAGGGCGCTCCGAATCTGGAGGCTTAATCGGCCCAAAAATGTCATGCACTGATGGGGCTCCAAATTCGGAGACTTACATATTGGCCAATCGTGATATCCACGAAGGGCGCTCCGAATCAGAAGGCTTAATCGGCCCAAAAGTGTCATGCACTGATGAGGCTCCTAATTCGGAGACTTACATATTGGCCAACCGTGATTTCCACGAGGGGCGTTCCGAATCTGGAGGCTTAATCGGCCCAAAAGTGTCATGCACTGATGGGGCTCCGAATTCGGAGACTTATTGGCCAATCATGATATCCACGAAGGGCGCTCCGAATCTGGAAGCTTAATCGGCCCAAAAGTGTCATGCACTGATGGGGCTCCGAATTCAGAGACTTATATCTTGGCCAATCGTGATATCCACAAAGGCCGCTCCGAATCTGGAGGGTTAATCGGCCCAAAAGTGTTATGCACTGATGGGGCTTCGAATTCGGAGACTTATTGGCCAGTCATGATATTCACGAAGGGCACTTCGAATCCAGAGGCTTAATCAGCCCAAAAGTGTCATGCACTGGTGGGGCTTCGAATTCAAAGGCTTACATATTGGCCAATCGTGATATCCACGAAGGGCGCTCCGAATCCGGAGGCTTAATCAGAAGACTTGTTTTAATGAGCTGAATTTCACAGTGAGGAAATAAGAGACTTTGTATTGCAAAAATGAAGTTTGTACGTGGTGAACATTCAAAACACATATCATGCTCCACAAGTCGGGTTAATGATAGAATTTACGCAGATGCGTGGAATTCTAAGCGCGTGGCAGACTCCTCCTGGACATGTCTTTGAGCCGATATGCCTATGTGTCGGCGATTGACTCAATCTAATAGGGACTGTCCCAGTTGGAACCCAACTTTCCGTCAGCGGGGCTCTTAATAGCAGGGAGAACTTTTTTCAGAACCAGTTCTCCGGGTATATAACGTCGCTGATGCACACGTTGATTGGATAACTTAGCGAGTTGCTGCAGATACCGTGCCATAGACGCGAGGGCTCGGTCTCGCCGTTCTTCAATCAGAGTTAGGTCCAAAGCTAGCATCATGTCATTACAGCCCAAGTCAAAGACCTTTGTTTTCAAAGTGGGTAGGCCGATCTCCAGTGGGATAATTGCCTGAGTCCCAAAGCATAGGGCGAATGGCGTTTCTCCAGTTGATCGCCTTGGTGTAGTGCGATGAGCCCACAGTACACTGGGGAGCTCTTCAATCCACTTTCCTTTAGCTTTCTCCAGCCGTTTCTTGATGCCGTCCAAAATGGCTTTGTTGGAGGCTTCAACTTGACCATTGTTCTGTGGATACGCCAGGGTGGAGAAATAGGGCCGAATACCATACTTGTTGCACAATTCTTGGTAGACGCCGCAATCAAACTGGGTGCCGTTGTTTGAAATAAGTGCTCTTGAAATGCGAATCGTGTTATGATATTCCTCCATACAAAACGTTCACATCAGTATCTCGAATGTGCGTTAGTGCCTCCGCTTTGACCCATTTCATGAAGTAATCTGTCGCGACAATCAAAAATTGCTTGTTGCTTGGGGCACGAGGTAATGGTCCAACGATATCAAGTCCCCATTGGGCGAACGGCCAAGGACTGGTTATGGAGCTAAACTCTTCAGCAGGAAACTGGGTCAAAGAGGAGAACTTCTAGCACTGTTCACATTTCTTGACGTAACACTTGGCATCGGCTCTCATTGTCGGCCAATAATACCCCTGTGTCACAGCTCGATGAGCCAAAGAACGTCCGCCAGAATGGGCACCGCAACTACCTTCATGTATTTCAGTCAGGAGTTCCTCGACTTTATCCGGGTGAATGCATTTTAGGTATGGACCATAAATGGATTTCTTGTAGAGTTTTCCTTACGGATCCAAGTAATATCACAGGGCTTTGTTTCGCAGCTTGTCTGCTTCTTTCTTATCCGTCGGGAGCTGTTCAGAAGATAGGAATGAAGCGATTGGGTCCATCCAACTCGGACCTGATTCTATGACATTGATCTGGACCGACTCGGAATGGCCAATGCTCGGCTTAGGGATGAATCCTACTTCAATTGTCTGCTTAATCTCTGAGTTGATAGCGGAGGCTAAGCAAGCCAGGGCATCCGCATGTGTGTTCTGATCTCGGGTTATTTGGTTCAACTCATGATGGTCAAATTTTGCCAGTAATGAGCTCGCCGTTTTCATGTAAGTTGCCATACGATCGTTTTTGGCCGCGTATTCACCCTTTAACTGATTGATGACTAGCTTTGAGTCGCAAAAGATAAGCAGACGCCGAGCACCCAGGAGATGTGCATTCTGTAAGCCGGTTAGCAGTGTTTCATATTCGGTCTCATTGTTCGATGCTTCAAAGCCGAGCTTGACTGCCTGCTCGATTATTGCCCCATCAGAAGCCATGATCACAACGCCAGCCCCACTGCCACGTTGGTTGGATGACCCGTCACAGTATAATTGCCAAATGTCCCCAATGTATATCCTCAATTCGGCTTAGGTTGAATTTGATCGGACTTAAAGTCGGCAAGACATCTGGTGAATTCGGCAACAAAATCGGCGAGCACTTGCCCCTTGATTGAGGTTCTGGGTAAGAATTGGATATCATACTGGCTGAGTTCCAGAGCTCATTTCGAAACGCGCCCTGATGCTTCGGCACTGCGGAGTACGGACCAGAGGGGGTAGTCCGTTGGTACCCCCAATGGTATGCCCCTGAAAGTAATGCATCAGTTTTCTTGCTGCCATGACGAGGGCCAGGACGAGTTTTTCCAACGGAAGGTAGCGTGTTTCGGCGTTAACCATTGCTTTTCTCACATAATAAACTGGCTGCTGCTCCCCAAGTTCTTCTTTTAACAGTACAGTGCTGACGGCTCGGTCAGAAACTGCCAGATATAAAATGAGCGGATCACCTGCTGAAGGTGTTGTCAAGAGCGAAACTGATCGGAGGTAAGTCTTCAAACCTTCCAAAGCGGCTTGGCAGTCGGGGTTCCATTCAAAAGCTTTGCCTTGCCGAAGGGTGTGAAAAAATTACCGGCAACGATCTGTGGAACGGCTGATGAATCTGTTGAGTGCGGCAGCCATTCCCATTAGCTTCTGAACCTCCTTGGTCGACCGAGGAGAGCTGAGTTCTAGAATTGCTGTGATTTGCCTTGGGTTGGCTTCGATTTCGCAGTGGTTAACAATGTAGCCAAGGAATTTGCCGGATCCGATGCCGAAGGCACACTTGGAAGCGTTCATCTTCATTTTGTATTTACGAAGAATGCCTAATGTCTTTTCCAGATCGGCTAAATGAGTTTGCTTTTCTTTGGACTTGACCACCATATCATCGATATACACTTCCATAGTGCGGCCGAGTTGCTCTTTGAACATAGCAGTAACTAGTCTTTAGTAGGTTGCTCCCGATTCTTTAGCCTGAAAGGCATAGCCTTATAGCAATAGATTCCTCATGGGGTGAGGAATGTAGTTTTATCTTGGTCCTCTGGATGAATGGCAATTTGATGGTAGCCTCTATAGGCGTCTAGGAAACTCATGCGTTGATGATGTGCCGTGGCATCGACAAGCTGGTCTATTCTGGGGAGGAGAAAGCAATCCTTGGGACAAGCTTTGTTTAAGTCCGTGAAATCAACACAAACACGCCAAGTCCCATTTTTCTTCTTTACAACCACCAGATCGAGAGTGCCTCGACAATGTTGGGCGGCCCCCAAGTGAAAAGGCAATGAAAACCCTGGATCGAGTTGAAATTGACGGGAATCCAGACAGGTTCTTCATGGTCGGTGCCTCCCTGAATGAAGGCGACAGGCAGTAGCTAATTTCCTTCTTACTCAGCAACCTTGATGTATTTGTGTGGACACCATGTGAAATGTCGGGTGTGGATCCATCTGTTACTCAACACCGTTTAAAACGTTGACCCTAAATGCAACCCGATTATTTAGAAAAGCCAGCGATCAGCCGCAGAGCATGTCGCTGCCGTCGTTGAAGAAGTTGGCCGGTTGCTTGATGACGGGGCCATCCGGGAAGTGACCTATCCTCACTTCCAGCTCTCTTGGTGTTTTTACGGCAAGAATATAACATGCTTGTGCTGATTTCTGGGAACCACGAATTTGTTCAATCCCGCGTTCAGTTGGCAAGCGAAATAGTTGATGATAGGTTCTTGGCACGGCCTGCATGGTATGTAGGCAAGTTCGTCCCATGATGAGGTTATACGGTGAAGGAAGCTTGACAACCAAAAATTCCATATCCACTGATCGGGAGCCCGCTCGGATTGGAATCGTGATTTTGCCCAACAGATATTCTGGATTAGCGTTGAAGCCGAATAACGGATAATGGGCTGGAGATAGGTCCGATTCAGTGAAGTTGAGTTTGACGAAGGTCTTGTAGTACATAACTTTCGAAGTGCTCCCCTGATCAATGAGAACACGCTCAATGGTGAATCGGCTGACGCGTAACTCGATGACCAAGGGATCAATGTGAGGGAGCATGATGCCGGCCAAATCTGAATCATCAAAAGCAATACTCGCAGCTTCATGGGGCCGTTTTGCTGGAGTGATTTGCTTTTGGGGGTTAGGATGCGACTGAATTGTATGTACGGCGGAGGTCGTCGGCAAGCTGTATATCATGTGGATTACACCGAGCAGAGGTGAATTCTGTCGTAAAGCAACTATTTTGGTTGAGTTGTTCTTTCGGACGTGTTGCTGAAGCTGACCGTCTTGTACCAATTCCTCAAGTTGATCTTTCAAAGCATAGCAACTGTCGATATCATGACCGTGATCTTTGTGATATTCGCACCGCTTATCCCGTCTCCTCATGTCGGGAGGTCCCACCATCTTGGACGGCCATTTGAAGAACGACAGATGTTGAACTTTAGTCATAACCGTGCTGATTAGCTCCGATAACTTCGTATATTTTTTGTCTGCACGCCTTGTGCGCTTGCTAGCCACTTGAAGTTGTTCATTAGCTCGATGGGAACATTGGTCATTTGATCGGCGCGAATCTCGCCTCTCGTCTCGCTTAGCCTGATTCCGTGGTTCAGGACTCCATGACGGCACATAATTTATTGGCTGAATGATTTCAGATGGGGCCGTCTTGCTAGCTTTGTTCCCGGCTTTGACCCGCAGGGCGTCATCTTCCACTTTGCAATATTCCTCGATTTTCTTCATTAACAACTAGACTATTTTTGGGGGCCTTCTGGTCAAGGAACTACGGAGGGCACTATCGGGATGCAACCCCATTTTAAAGGCGGTGATGGCCATGGATTCGTTGCAGGCATCATCTATGAGATTAAAGCATTGTCAATAGCGCGCCGAATACGCTCGTAAGGTTTCCCCTGGTTGGATTTGCATTGCCCAGAGAGAGTTGGCTTACTTCGGCTGGACCTCATTGGTGATGAACCTTGCCCTGAAGAATTTTTGGAGTTGATGGAAGCTTTGAATCGATGGCGGTTCCAATTTATAATACCATATGACGGCCAATGGTCCCAAACTGCTCGAAAATATTCGGCACATGAGGGCCTCTTCGTCCGCATGCAACGTCATGGCTTGTTTATAATGGCGGATGTGGTTAGTGGGGTCCGATTTCCCGTCGTACAGGGTGAATGATGGATCTTTAAACTTTTTGGATAGTACGGCCTTTGCGATCCGTCGCACAAAGGGATCATGTTGGTCCTTTTCACCTGAACCATGTCGTCTTTGCTTATTCCATGCACGTGGACTCTCTTCGGAGGAACTGGAGGTGTCGACTCATCCTTTCTTTTTGGGTTCTGGGGATAATGAGTCAGAATCACTATCACTATCTTGTCTCTGAACTTGAGGTCGTCGACCATCCTTTCTCAGAGGTCGTCCCAGATCTTGGCGTACGGCTTGTTGGGACTTTGCCACTTCCAAGGCCAGGTCCTGACGAAGGCACTCGTTCTCAAGATCATGTTTTCCAACCTCTGTTCATTTTGCTTGGCTTGTTCCATGATCGCTTGCATTATCTCATGCCCTAAAGTCGAAGGTGAATCGAAGTTCAAGGCCCGTCGTGCGGTAAAATTCTCTGGTCCAAGCATATTGCTTGGAGTGGTATCATCTCGTGGTGTAAGGCCATCAGCGACTACTGGAGAATCTTCCGTCACGCCACCATGGATATGCTGGAGTATTCCCACAGACGGCGCCAATTGTGGAGAAGTGGTTCAGAAATACTCTTCGGATCCTAGGGGGCGCTCGTGATCCTCAGCTAGTCACCTGAAAAAGAACGAATACTCCGGTCGGGGGTGCCGAAATTAGCACTCCGACAGATAAGTCAGTATCCACTCTCTTGGTTGCTTATGTCTTAAGTTATATTTACTTGTTCTCACATACCTCTTTTAGCTGATGCTCCTCTTATTTATAGTCGTTCTTGATGTTGATGGTTGGGCCCACTTTTCATCCAATAAACAATCGCTCACTCGGCTATATCTTCAAATTCGGCCCTATCTACAACTAATAGAGGCTGATCTGGCTATTCGGCCTCTACCCTTGGGGCTGGAGCCATATTGTACACGATCTAATTTCCTTCTTTAACATATTCGGCTATCCTATGTAATAGTTTATTCGGCCCCCACATGGCTAAAATGGCATGACAACATGGTATGCCAGTTAGATCCCACTTTCTGCATGAACAGGTTGAATCACCCAAATCAACTACAAATTCTTGCCCATTGAAGCAATTGATTTGGTACCTTAGACCTCCTGCCCACATAGCAATATATAATTGCTCGCATCTTCTTTCCTTTTCTCCAATGCTTGTTTTATATTAAGACAAACAGGTCCTGGGTAAGACCTCATTACTTCCTTTCTCACCTGCAGCCTCTTCATCAAGATACACCTAATGTCTTCTAACAAGGGGATTATGGTTTTTCCTCTAGCTTCTAGGATCAAGCTATTAAAACTCTCACACATGTTGTCTAAGATATCAAACTTAACAAATGGTGTGAAATGAGATCTAGACCAAGTGCCTAGGGGTTTTTCAACTAACCAATTGAATACATCTTCATCAGCTTCTTTCAACTCTTCCATATGAGCCTCAAATGCTTGTATATAAGAAGCCTTTGTAGCTTTGAACACAATGTCCTTTAGGTGCACCCCCTGGAAGCTATCTCTAAAATTGGTGTAAAGATGTCTGATACAGAACCTATGCTCTGCCATGGGTGCAACCTTTACAAGTGTTGGACACAATCGGTATATTTGCGGGGGAACAAACAACAAGTTACACAGATTAAATGAACTAAACAGTAAAAATAAATGCATAAAACTTCAAACAAGCATTTACCTTTTGCTTGCCTGACATGAAGGTCACTCCTTGCTTGTTGAACCACCCAAGAGTGTCACCCAATATTTCAAAAAACCATTTCCATGAACTCTTTGTTTCTCCTTCAACAACTGCAAGGGCCAATGGGTGGCTGTTGTTATTCCCATCTAAACCAACAGCTTGCAACAGTTGTTCCTTGTATGGCCTTTTCAAATGGCAGGCATTAACCCCGATGAATGGCCTACATCCTGCCAGAAAACCTTGCTTGCAACCTCCAAAGCATACAAAAATCCTTTGAAACCTAGGCTTGGCTTCATCTATTTCATGTTCTTCATTTTTTGATTCTTCATCATCTTCCTTGACTATGATTGTTGTCCTTGGATTAGTTCTCTTTATCTCTTCACAGTAATCCCATAACTTGGCATATTGTTCCATGAGGCTTCCCTCCATCAATTCTTGTGCTTTTCTCTTTGTCCTATACACTTGGCTCCTGGATATCCCAACCTTGTGATCATTTTGAACAGCTTACTTGAATGACTGCATTGGAATAGATGGATTGGACTTTAATGTCTCCAAGTACTTCTTAGATAGCCAGGTAGAATTCACTTGTCTATTATAAAGCATTCTGCCACAATTGTGAGTGGGGACATATGTCTTTATCTAGAATGATGGTTGTCCTTGCATCTTGGATGCACAAAGCATCCATTCACATGGTGGCTTACAGGTGGCCCTAACCCTCATGCTTTCATTTTTGACTAACTTAATAGCCTTCCCAGTCTTAATACCATGCTCCTTAACAACAACTTTGAATATTTTGGCAGTGCCAAAAACCATGCCAACCTTGAATTGCGGGTCTGTCATGTTTGTGTTTGGATTAAACTCTGGGTATCTAACCCTATTGCTTCCAGCCTCTTCATTAGAAGATCCATCAATGCTCTTGAGGTCATCAGATGTAGCATCAGGCTCTAGGCAGTTGTGAGGCCATGAAATATCCCCTAGCATGGATTGTTGGTGAGATTCAACAAAGATGGTTCCATGAACCTGCAAGAGATAAATATGGTTGATGCCACCCAACCAGGGTTACTGGCCGGGGGACACTCCGATGATGAAGTTAGAATCCATGATTGAAGAGTATAGATAATGAAGAGTGTTCTGTGTGAAGTGTAGAGAAAGATCATACCTATATGCCATGAGGTGCCTTCCTTTTATAGATGGAGGTGGGCCGAATAAGCCCAATAGTTGGCCCCTTGGCAGGCCTGGTTTGGGTTAGCCCAATAAGTTGATATATATTATTTTTTGGCTTCCACAATTGCCCCAAAAATTTCATTATCTTCGGTAGAAGGAATGAGAGTTTTTATTGTTGAGTTATGCTGTTCAAATGGATGTTAGGACCTTTGACAAAGAATACATTTGATAAATGAATAACATAAATGAATGAGTGGCTGGATGAATGCATGTATGTATGAATGTATGTACAAATATATGTATATAAAGGAGAGAGGTGAGCTAAAGCCCAGTGAGTAATACTATCTCTATAATAGTGGGCCACGGTATTATAACCCCCGGGCAAGGGTGTAGTATATTGCCGAGTGCAAAGATTGCTTCCAAATATGGATTTTTGTGCCGAGCTAAAAATATTTCTATATGTCGAGCACGGAAATGATTGCATGAACCAAAGAAGGCAGATTAAATAAGGTAGAAATATCAGCCAAAAAATGGACCACGGTATTATTACCCCTGGGCGAGGGTGTAGGCCTTTACTAATGGTGCTCCGTGCCGAGTGCGAAGATTACGCTGTACTCGGAGACTTATGCTAATTTTAAGTGGCAATCAAGTGCTACTATTGCAAGGATTTTGAATAATGCATCCTGTGTCAGTGATGGCCTGTACCGAATGAGGTAGATGTGCTAATCACAAATAATATTGCTCCGCTTGTAAGGAATTGCCAAGTAGATATTGGGCCAACTATTTAATTGTCGAGTTGCTCAGTTTGCATTTTGCTCGGTTTGTGTTTAGTCCAAGGTAGACTTGCCCCATTACTTTCGAATGACAGGTGTTAGTCAGAAAGAATGCAGATTCCCATTGCCCTATGTTGCAGGGAAGATTCGGCTTTGGTAAAATGACGGTGCACAACAATATGCAAAGTGCTGATTGCCAAATGCGAATTGCCGCCTGCCAAGTGTGTAATGTATTGCCCCAAAACTGGCGCTTGCTTGAAGCGGTGTGAAAAGGAACGGGAGTGTGTAACTCAAGTAAATGTTGTTGTAATGTTTGTACCAAGTTGGCCTAGTATGCATGCATATCAAGGTACCGAGATGATGATCGGCTGATGTGCCCCAATTGGAAAGCTGAAAATTGACTAAGATGTCCCAGTGGGAAATTGTTTTGCCAAATAGTGTTGTTAGGCGAATAAAGTTGTTGAATACTATGGTTAGTGTTGCTGCATAAAGTTTGACAATGCATAAAGTTGATCAATAATATTGTTTAGCTGAATAAAGTTGACAATGCATAAAGTTGACCAATAAAGTTGATGCACGGCCGAATAATGATCATACATAATGTTGAATTAATAATGGTACCGAATAATCTTGCCGAGTAAAGTTGATGCGCTGTCGAGTAACTAGTATCAAAACATCGGTGTCCGTTTCATATATAATGTGATTTTGCCGAAAAGTTGGTCAGCTACACTTGGGTTGGTGATTGTGCCGATCTTTTGGTCGGCGATTTTTCTTAGCTTTGCGGTGTGTCGGTATCCCTTCGAAGTTGGATTTGCTAAGAACTTGGTTGGCAATGGTTGCCAATTTATTGAAGTTGAGTTTCTTGTCCAACATATATTTGCCCCATTACTTTTGAATAAGAGTTGTTATTCGGAAGGAATAAAATTGACTTGGGCCAAAATTGCTGAGTAGGTCGATAACAATTTAAAATGGATTCTATGGCCTTGTTCGGTGTCGTGGCGATAGCGGAATGAAGCCAAGACAAAGTAGGGTGCTTGGTGATAGGCGAAGTGAGCCATTGCGCTCAATTTTTGAATAAAATCGGTAAATGATGTTTTTTTTTTTTGTGAGTTGAATTTGCAAATTCTGACCATACGGATGGACCTGAAATGCATCAAATAGCTGGAAAGGACTATTGGATCGCTATGATCAGACTCATGATGGCGTAATTGTAGCCAAAATGGATATGAGGGTTCAGATCGATAGGGTGTAAGGCAACTGCGATGCACATGATTATTTCTTCATTGCTTGCTGGGTTATCTTCTCTAGCAAAAGAATTCATTTTCTAGGCAAACGTTGTTCGGCCCGTACGACTTCGTTTTAGCACTGATTGTGACGCGGTTTTTTGCGTTGGATTCGTCTCGATGAGTACTTCACATTGGAATGATCAAAACTTGAGTTTGACAACTTTGAAAATTTTAATTTTCTGAAAAGTTGGACCGTTTTGCAACTACCGGCGACCTTTGGTTAGTTCTTGGCTCCTCGGGTCGGTGGGTTTGGACTCTTTGAATTGACACAAATTTGCAAGTATTTTCAGATGTGGATTTCGAAAAGCCAAGGTGCAAGTATGATGCTGAGATATTAGTGCCGAGCAAGATTGTGTATCAATTCGATATAAGATATGTGTGCCATCCGTGAATAGCATTGCCGTTGAGTTGGATGACGACGTTATGGCCACAGAATTTTGGAAAGCAAACTTGTGTGGATTCAAGTTGGTAGCTGAATGATTTGCATGTGAGAATAATTTCAAGTGTTGCCGAATAAGAAACATGGCCAAGCTATCTTGCCGAATAATGGTGGGGGATAAAGTTGCCGATTAGGGAGAGTTAGCTGAATAAGCCATGAATAATGTTGCCAAGTACGGAGAGCCAGCCGGATAAGCCATGAATAATGTTGCCAAGTAGGGAGAGTGAGCCGAATAAGCCATGTTGCCGAATAATGTTGCCGAATAGGGAGAGCTGAGCAAAAAATGACTGCACTTATGAGAATTAAATCATGAGATTGTTACAGAAGAGATAAATGAATTAATAATTGTAAATATACTTGAGTTATTGCTTGTTTATTTATTTTTTATTTTTTTATTTATTTTTATTATTTTTTGTTTGATTTGCTTATTATTATTTATTTATTTATTTGTTTATTTAATTTGAAGATGACAAATGGTGAAGAAGTTCAAGTTGTGGATCCTGCCCAGGTGGTGGTTGATGGCCTAGCTCCAAGAGCCTGTTGGTGAAATTGCATGCTGATCGGATGTGATTTGTCCGTTGATTTTGCATTTAATGTTCCTGATTGGTCGATGTATTGATCTCAATATGTGGCTCAAAATTTGCAAAATGGATTCTACACGGCGAAAAACTTAAGGGTAGTCGCCCTGAAGTTACCGGACCGCGCGATTAACCCGAACACTTTAAGTTGTAACGACGCACCTTGCACCGAGAAGCGCACAATAACTTCTTATGTCATCTTCTCCATGCAACATATCGTGAAAAGCAGATTTTTTTTTTAGCTTCAAACTCCTAACTTTGAGCCCTTGTATCTCCCTTGTTTTAAGTCTGATTTGCCTCATTTTTGCAGTGTTGAATTCAGCTCGTAGCCTAGTGTTCATTTCATCAGTCATACACCTCATTCCGCCACTGCTCGGATGCCGGCGGACCTCCCAAAGTTGACCAATAAGATGGTTTTACTTCTTTTTGTTGTTGTTGTTTTGTTCGGCTCTTGTCCTTAGCAAAAAATGTAGTCGGTGGAAGAAAGTACTTGGAGGGGAAATGTACTCGGCAAAATAGCTTGGTGGTTCACGTTGTTGGCTAAGCACTCGGCGGCGAATAATCGAGGCCGTTTTCGTTGCCAAAGAATGGAGCTCGGCATTGCCGAATAACTCTGTAGTTGTGCCGAGAAATTTGTTATAAGTTACGGTACTGCCGAAATGCATATGCATGGGCTCCAACGTCAGATACAAATGTAAAGTTGCCGAATCAGCCATGTTGGGTTGCCGTATAGCCTTGGTGGATTGCGAAACAACATCGGTGTCCATCGTATATATAATGTGACTTTGCCAAGAAGTTGGTCAGCAATACTTGGGTCTGTGATTGTGCCGATCTTTTGATCAGTGATTTTTCTTAGCGCCTTGGTGTCGAAACACTTGGTCGGCATCTCTTTGGATTTGGTTTTGCTAAGAACTTTACTGGCAATGGTTGGCAACTCATCTTGGCTCTTTCTTGCTGGAGCATTTGGTTGGCTTGTTCTTATAGTGTTGTCTTTGTCGAGAGTTTGGGTGGTAATGCTTGGTAACTTTTGGCTTTGCGAGTGCACTTGTTAGATGAGAGAAATGCTCGAATGCTAGGAGGTATTTGAAATTATACTAAAGTAATAATTGCCTAAGTTCTAAGAATAATTTATGTTGATGTTGTGGAAAACATATTCAATTAATAATTGTGATAAACAAGACGTTAAAATTAGATAAAACAATGTAACTCTTGAAGTCGTCCTTTATTGTGGTGCCAAATAATAATGTTTAATCTAATCAAGATATACCAAGACATAGAAATGAAGACCCAGCAGGTGATTAATAAAGTTCCGTATGCATGCAAGTATATATATATATGAAGCCGAGAGATAAATAAATAAATAATGACCAGGGGGTGAATTTGGATATCTTCGGTTTTGCCGAGATTTTGGTCGGCATCAACATGACCCATTCATGACAATTGAAGTTGCCTCTGTTTGAATTTATATGCAGATATATATATAGCCTGCCGGCTACCACAATTAATTAAATAATAATAATAACTTTTTTTTTATCATAACTCATGGTCCATCCTATGGCAATGTCTCTTGATGGGAATAATTCTAGAGAGAGAAAACCTAAAGACCCAGCCGTTTTGAGAAATAAAGAAGAATAAATGAATGGACAGACCCATGTGTAAATTTAGCTGAACAACTTTATTGAATTGCCGAAAAAATGTTTGCACCAAGACAGGTGTGAAACCCATTTTTAGAGAGAGAAAATGGAAATGTAAAAGTAGACCCATGAATTCTATTATGTTTTAAAATTTTTTCATCAACATAAGTTTGTACGCAGACACATATGTATATACAATTCAAGAACTCATTTAATCAGAGAGAATAGATTACCCTCATGGTGTTGTTAAATTTTTACTTACCGGAACATGTTTTTTGTGTTCTTCGTTGATCTCGTTCAGTCGTTCCCATAGACGGCGCCAATTGTGAGGCCATGAAATATCCCCTCACATGGATTGTTGGTGAGATTCAACAAAGATAGTTTCATGAACCTGCAAGAGATAAATATGGTTGATGCCACCCAACCGGGGTTACTGATCGGGGGACACTCCGATGATGAAGTTAGAATCCATGAATGAAGAGTATAGATAGTGAAAAGTGTTTTGTGTGAAGTGTAGAGAAAGATCATACCTATATGCCATGAGGTGCCTTCCTTTTCTAGATGGGGGTGGGCCAAATAAGCCCAATAGTTGGCACCTTGGCAGGCTGGGTTTGGGTTAGCCCAATAAGTTGATATATATTATTTTTTGGCTCCCATAGCAGTCTATATGAGATACCTCAACCCTTTCATCATTATGCTTCTGCCTCCCTAACCCAATCCCATTCAACATTCCTACTAACATTAGCATCAAATAATATGTCATCCTTATTGAAATCATAGTCATTATCCTCAAACTCCTCTAGATCTGTAGAATAATTGGATGAATCGTGACTCTGCCTTTCAACTTCAACTTCAACTTCAACCTCAACCTCACCCTCACCCTCACCCTTCACATTACTTGCGCCACTTCCAATTTCCTCAATGACAACTGATGCATGGTGAAAGGGATTAAACTCTTCAAGGTCAAGCAATTGATCATCAAGGATGTGCTCTAAATACACTTCAATTATCCCACTTATATGCACCCATTTCACCATATCCATTACATCACTATCATTCCTAAGTGGCCTTAATCTATAATTTAAGTCCCTACTAGGCACTCGATAATGGTACGAAATGAATTCAGTATAACCTAACTTTTGAGCCATATCCCCTATCTCTGTCAACCTCATTTTGTTAGCATCACAGTTGTCCCAAAATGATTATTTCCCCTTATGTAAGCCCTATTTGCTAAAGACTTAAAACCCGCACCATGATGCATTTTTATAGTGAAATAATCACCATCTGGATTTGAAATAGAAGATAACAAATTTATTGTATGATCCACAATACAGGACAAGGGGGACCACAACACATTATATATACATAAATTATAGATATTTGTTTTTTTTTTTTTTTTGTCAGTGTGCTGTTGTGTAGATGTGTCGACATGCGTGAATATATAAACATATATTGACCTCGTCACTTTCAAACAAAGCAAAGCCAAAGTAGATTCTTTAACCCATCCACTGATTCAACTTGCACACAGATAAAATAAAGCAAGAAAAGAAAAAAGAAAAAAAGGTAAGAGTACTTTTTTGCTTACCATAATTTGGTATTTCATCACCAATCCTCGCAATCGCCATGTTCGTCTTTTCACCTCCTTAATCGTTTTCTTCTCTACCGACACCAATTTCAGTAGATTTACAATCAGACAAATTTTTGGTAACTCAAAACCCTAGAAACCTATCGATTGTGTAGAGAGAGAATGGAATTGCTAATTTGGAGAAGATGCAAGTATAGGGACGATGGAGGTAATCTAGAGTTTCGGATGAAAAAAATGAGTGTCCCCCTCAATAATTCCTAGAGGGAGCACATGAGAGGCAAATGATGGCTTTCATCCATAATTTCAAACGGGGCGTCAATTATTGGATGAGATTGACACACCTCATTAAATTGAGGGGCTAAATCAAGCAAATTGAAATTATAGGAAACAAAATGACACACGAGGTAAAGTACAGGGACTATTTGTGTAATTTGCCCAAAAAAAATCAAAACTGAAACAACAAAGCATTTGTGAGTGGTCATCCTTCTCTTAACAACTGCCCAAAACTAGTTTTGAGGACAATGATAGTCCAACAGTTGGGCAATGTTTCTAATTTTATTTTCTAATAATGCCAAAGGGTCAGCTAGAGATGGTTTGAACTGATCCACGTGCTCCATGAATCTGTTGGTCTTTGTCTTCTTGATGCACGCCTGCAAAAGTTCCAGTGGGGAGGTACCAAGATTGGAGTGGTTTCTCCCCGCGGACTCTCCGATGGTTAAGTTAGACAGGAAATGGTCGAAGAACAGATATTAGAGAAAGTTGAGAGTTGAAAGAGAAGAGAATGAGAGAGAATATTACTTGTCACCAAACATACTTCAGAATCTTCCCTTATATCCCTTACTAATCATTTCCTTATCTATTCCAAACTGTCTCATTGGCTAAAATTCTATAGCCTAGTTGCCATCGGTCACAGTGATTTTGTATACTCCGGCATGAGAGGTACTGCTGCATTTAATGCTATAACAACTTCATTTAATGCCTGATGTATGGGTTCAGTAACTCTATAGGATCTTTGGGCTGTAATCATGCGACTGGCTGGGAGGCTTAGAACAAAGATGGGTTAGGCCTTCATGGGCCATGGGCTGGGCCCCTCATCGACCACGCTCATCAGTAGTCCCCCCATTCCCGAGTGCAACTTTAGTCTAACAAAGGAAATAAGAAAGGTAAGGTAGTCCCCCAAGTCGTGAAAAAGACGAACCGATCGAGTAACAGTGTGGGCGGGTGAGTACGATCGAAGGTAGAAGATCGTCTGGGCAGAACCGACCGACAAGGTGAACCGACCATGAGGGCGGCCAACCGATTTGGCAAGGTGATCGATTGCAAGAAGAGGCCGACTGAATAGGAGGTCGACCGGCGAGGTGATTGATTGTAGAGATGGACGATTGAGAGGTGAACGGTGAACCGACCGAAAAAGAGACATCTCGACCACGAGAGTGATCGACTGTGAGGGTGGCCGACCGGCAGAGTGACCGACCATGGAGGTGGCCGACTGACCAGGTGGTTGACTGACTGAGGGTGGACGGGTTGACTTGATGGCTTTGATGGTGCGCAGGCTCGAGGTGCATAGGTGCGCGTGATGATGTGATAGAGGATAGACATGAAGGAAGAGAGAGAGTTAGAGACACGAATTGCAGAGTTGGAAGAGGGCGTTGGGTGTGGAGAAAGAAAGCCCCCAGAAGAAGAGAAGGGCAGATCAACAGATTTGGAAGAGAACAATGGCTGTAGAGAGAGTAGCCTATCCTGGCCTGTATGGCGCAACTATGGAGCAGTATAAGTAGTCAACAGAATTCTAAATAGCCATAGATGCTGCTGTAGCCACAAGTCTGGCCAGAGGGAAAGGAGATGAGGCTGGGCCCTCAAACGTAGCGGCGACCAAACTAGTGGAGGGGCAGACAAAGGCGGAAATAATACAAAACTTCTAATAGTCTGACTACTTCAAGCATTTGTTGAGCATCTATTGGGATAGCGGGTGGGTGAGCTTCCAGCAAAGAGTAGAGGAGACTTTCCCAGACATTGACTTCACCCTTATAAAGCCAGGAGAGGGAGACATCGCCTACACCTCCGTTAGACGAGGTTATTGAAAACGAAGATCTGGTGTCGAGTGAGAAGGAAGGAGGCGAGAGGGAGAGATTGAACTGTTAGGAGCATAGTATTTTTCTGTCTTGCTTGTTTTGTTTTGATTTGCCCTTGTAAAAATGTACGAAAGATTACAATTTGTAAGAAAACATTAAGAAGTGTTCTTTTAAATTTGGGTCGAAGTTGGCTGAAACACTAACATGTGAAAATCTTATTATTTGATTGGTCTTTAAGTTAGATTTGGGACTATGGGTCCTCATAAATAATAAGGAAATATTAAGACTAATCTAGTGTAATGAAGAAGGCTGAATAATAATAACTAAAAAACCCACTAGTAGCGGGGGTAAAATTGAACCAAAGATGACTAGTACTTGCATAACGATCCTGAGCCAATTTTGAATGAGTGGAATGAAGAAAGTAATAGACTGGCCAGTATTTGAGCCAATTAGAGGGAACCAATTTGGGCTTAGTTTGGCTGAGCTCCTCAGGCTCAGTCTGGCTGAGCTCTTCATGCTTAGTTTGGCTGAGGCTTGGAGGGCTCCGTCTAGCTGAGACTTTTTGGACTTAGTCTGGCTGAGACTTTTTGGACTCAGTCTGGCTGAGCTCTTCATGCTCAATTTGGATGAGGCTTGGAAGGTTCAATCTTGATGAGGCTTTTTGGACTCAGTCTGGTTGAGCTCTTTGTGCTCAGTCTGGTTGAGACTTGGAGGGCTCAGTCTGGCTGAGGCTTTCTGGACTCAGTCTGGCTGAGCTCTTCATGTTCAGTCTAGCTGAGTCTTGGAGGACTCAGTCTGGCTAAGGCTTTTTATGCTTAGTCCTGGCTGAGGCTTTTTTAGACTCAGTTTGGCTGAGCTCTTCATGCTCAGTTTGGGATGAGGTTCAGAGGGCTCAGTCTGGCTGAGGCTTTTTTGTGCTCAGTCTGGTTGAGGTTTTGGAGGGCTCAGCCTGGTTGAAGCTTTTTATGCTCAGTCTGGCTGAGGTTTTAGAGGGCTTAGTCTGGTTGGGGACTTATGAAATATGAACGTAAGTAACATAAGTGGAATGTCTTTCTCATTAATACAAAAATCCCACCAAGGTTAGCTTAGTCCCTTGCTTGAATTTGGAAAAAACAGAATACAATAAGTGACTGGAATTGTACAAGATGAAGAAACAAATGAGGAATTATTTTACTAATAATATTGCTTTAAAAGCTCAGCATTCCATGGATGGGGAAGATCTCTACCCTCAATGTAAGTACCTGGGAGTGGTTTAGACTTGACGATATAAGGTCCCTCCAGTTAGCTACTAGCTTGCCTTCTGCTGGGTTTTGGTGGCCAAAGTTGCTTCCCTTAGGACCAGGTCTCCCACAGAAAAAACTCTAGGTCAGACTTTGCGGTTATAATGTTGTCGCATCCTTTGCTGGTAGGAAGCTATTCTAACAGCGGCTATTTCTCGGAGTTCTTCGATGAGGTCGAGGTCAGCCCCTCCGTAGTTTGTCATTCAGCTCTGGTTTTGGGTGCATGACTTGAGGTGTCAGCAGGCTAATCTCCACATGGATGACCATTTCGGCACCATATGTTAAGCAAAAAGGGGTCTCCCATGTGGGGGTTCGCGGTATCGTCCGATAAGCCCAATGCATATTCGGCAACTCTTCTGCCCAGAGACCTTTGGCTACTTCTAGCTTGGTTTTGATAATTTTGAATAGAGAACGTTTGGTGACTTCAACCTGACTGTCAGCTTGGGGATGACCAGGAGAGGAAAAACAGGTTTTGATGTTGAGCTCCTCACAGAATTCTCTGAATTTGGTATTGTCAAACTATTTGTCATTGTTTGAGACGAATGTCTGAGGGACCAAGAATCAGCATATAATAGACTGCCAAATGAATCTAGTGGTATGACGCTCGGTAATCTTGGCAAGAGACTCTGCTTCCACCTACTTAGTGAAATAGTTGATGGCGACCACGACAAATTTAACTTGGCCTCTACTGGTCGGCAAGGGGCCTACTAGGTCTATTCCCCATTTAGCGAAGGGATAAGGACTGCTAAGCATGATCAGTTCTGTTGGAGGAGCGTGAGGTATGTTGGCAAAGCGTTGGCATTTGTCACATTTAAGTACAAATTCGATGGCATCTTGGTTGAGCGTGGGCCAGAAGTAGCCTATGCGAAGGATCTTGTGAGCCAATGACCATCCCCCAGAATGGTTGTCACAAACCCCTTCATGTGTTTGTCTCATAACATAGGTGACTTGGGTAGCATTTAAACATCTGAGGTATGGCCGTGAGAACCCTCGCTTGTATAAGATGCCTTCAATGATAATGTAGTTGGCCGACTGAGCTCTAACCTTGTCTACCTCATTTTTATCTCCTGGTAATATTCCTTACTTGAGGAATTGAATAATGTCTTGTGCCCATGGGATATGTTCATTCTGAAGTAGGTGGATCTCTTGTGGATCTGGTGAGATTGCTAGGTGTGCTAAGTAGTCTATTCTGACTCTGCGGTTGAGGTCCGACTAGTCTGCTGAGGCTAATTAGGCCATTTTGTCTGCTTAGGAATTCTCTGACCGTGGGATATGTTTGATGTGGAAACTATTGAAAAGACATGTGAAGGGTAGGGCAATATCCCCGTATGATTTCATTTTTTCCTCTTTTGTGTTGATGTCCCTGTTTATCTGTCCGACGACCAGTTACGAATCACTAAAGACTTGAATGCGATCCACCCCAATGTCTTTGGCCAACCTGAGACCTGCTATTAAAGCTTCGTACTCCACCTCATCATTACTGGATGCAAATTAGAAGCAGAGGGCACACTTGAGATCTTTTCCTTCTAGAGTGGTGAGGATCAGTCCAGCCTCGCTGCCCTGTTTTTTGGATAAGCCATCAACGTTTAGAGTTCTGGAATGGGGATCGACTTCCTCAAGAGTTGTGTTGACTAGAGGGGAAGGCTCAAGAGGGTCGACATTGGTGAATTCTAGGAAGAAGTCCGCAACAGCTTGGCCTTTGATAGTTGTGCGGGGTCAGTAAGAGATTTCATACTGGCTGAGTTCGACAGACCACTGCATAAGTCTGCCAGAGGATTCCAGTTGCTATATAACTTTCTTCAAAGGTTGTTATGTTAGAATGACTATCGAGTGGGCTTGAAAGTATGGTTGAAGGTGCCTTGAGGCGATGACTAGAGTGAGTGCTTATTTCTCCAATAAGGGATACTTCTGTTTTGCCCCCCTGAGCGTGCAACTGATATAATAAACGAGCATTGGACTGACCGCAGTGCAGGAAACGACCAAATAGAGGAAGATGGTTTCTCCTGGAAGTGCTTGAGAAAGGAGAGAGAGTTGGCCATGCATTGTTTCAGTTGTTAGAATGCCTCTTTACATTCAGCATTCCAAGTAAAAGCCTTCCTAAGCACCTTGAAGAATGAGAAGCACTTGACGATATCTCTGGAAATGAAACGGTTGAGAGAGGCTACTTTGCCAGTAAGCCGTTCAACCTCTTTTACTGTTGTGGGAGACTGCATTTCGGTTAAGGCTTTGATTTTCTCTGGATTGGCCTCGATTCCCCTATGGTTGACCATGAAACCCAAGAATTTTCCAGATTTAACACCAAAGGCACATTTCTCCAGGTTTAGCTTCATTTGGTACTTACGCAAGGTCTAGAAGGTCTCGCATAGATCTGATTGGTGATTTGAAGCTAGCTTGCTTTTAACGAGCATATCATCGACGTAGACCTCAACATTCCAGCCGATCTAGTCTTTGAACATGGCGTTGACCAATCGTTGGTAGGTGGCCCCCGCGTTCTTTAGGCCAAATGGCATCACGTGGTAGTGGTAAGTTCCCCTATCTGTAATGAAGGATATGTGTTCTTGGTTGGCTGCATGCATTAGGATTTGATTATAGCCTGAAAAGGTGTCCATGAAACTAAGCATCTGATGGCCCATCGTCGCATCGACTAAAAGATCTATCCTGGGTAACGAGTAGCTATCCTTGGGGCAAGTGCAGTTGAGGTTGGAGTAATCAACGCAGAGTCGCCATTTACCATTGCTCTTGTGAACCAAAACCACATTGGATAACCACTTCGGATAGTCCACATTTTTAATAAACTTGGCCTTCAACAATTTATTCACTTCGTCAGCGATGACGTTGCGCTCTGAATGAAAAAAGTGCTGCTTTTGGCAGATCAGTCAGAATTGGGGATCGACACTGAGACGGTGAGTGATAGTAGAGGGGTTGATGCCAAGCATGTCTGCATGGGTTCAGGCGAAGACATCCTTGTGTTCAGTGAGAAGAGCTATAAGGTTAGCTTTGGCTTGGGAGCTTAGCTGGTTACCAATTTTGGTTGTCTTTGTTGGGTCTGAGGAGGAAATGGATACTTCAACTAACTCCTTCATTGGTTGCCCCCAATTTAGCTCCTCTTCGTCTCTGGCGTCAAGGCCCTCAATGATCATAGCCTCCCTCATCTTGACCTCCTTTAATGAGGCTACGTAACATTCTCTGGCTACCGTCTGCTCGCCTTTCACAATGCCGACCCTTTGATCAGTTGGAAACTTCATGGCCAAATGGTATGTGGATGTCACAGCTTGGAGGGCGTTGACAGTTGTTCGTCTAAGTATAATATTGTAGGCAGAAGGACAGTCGACAACGAGGAAGGTGAGAAGTTTGGTGGACTGCAGTGGATACTCTCCGATGGTCATTAGAAGGTTAATGGAGCCTATAGAGGTCACCCGATCCCCAATGAAGCCGACCAAAGGGGTTTATAGGGGTGACAACTTTTCTTCCCCAACCTTGAGTTATCTGAAGGCATTAAGGAAGATAATATCTAATGAACTGCCATTATCGACAAGTACACGCTTGATTTTGTAGTTTGATAAGAGAGCAGAAATGACCAGAGGGTCGTCATGAGAATAATGGATTCCTATGCAATCTGCATTCGTGAAGGTGATCGGCTCCGACCATTGTTTGGGTTGTTTGTGGGGCTGGTCTACCGTCGCCACTTCTTTATCCGAACCTTGCCTGATCTTTTTAAGCTCGGCTCGTTGTGCCGACCGAGATGGTCCACTGTACGTGAGTCCACCTGCAATGACCCTGATTTGCTCTAATAGGGGTGCGGGCCCTCCTTAGGCTCGGGGTTGTTGTTGGCCTCTATCATCATTCCTCTAAGGTTGTTCGGGCTGCCTAGGGGGAGTGCGCCTGTCATTCTCCCTTGGGGGGTCAGCCCTGGCTCTTTGGTGGGGTTGGGTTGTGGTGAATCAGTTTAGGTGCCCTTGACAGATCAGTTCCTCAACCTAGTCCTTAAGATTGACACATTCTTTGGTGTTGTGGGTGTGGTCATGATGGAAACGACCGTATTTGGACTGGTCTCATCACAAGAAAGGGGATCTTGATGGTTGGGGCCATTTTAGGTTGTAGTCATGTTGAATTTGGTTTAAGACTAGCTCTATGGGTGAGTTGAGAGGGATGTGCGCTCAAACCAACCAGGCGGATGAGTGAGGGCCGACCGATCGAAGCGTGGGTGTCATGACCCAAACCCGCCCCTAGAGGTTTAGGACTATAATCGGCCAGTAATCACTTGATTACCTTCGGCCTCATACAAACATACAAAATAATTATCATAATGGGGCCATAAGCGGAAGCATACCACAAATAAAAAAGTCCCTTGAGCTGTGCCAATATAAGCAAAGTTAAACAGTTTACATCAACACACATTCACACATTTACATGCCCATGAAAAAACTTATCTACCATAGGGATTTTTAAACATGACGTGTACATGTCCCAAGACCAATATAGCAAAAAGAAAACAAAAGTCATAGCATGATGTGAGTCAAAGGCAAAAGCTCGAACTTGGAGGCTTGACTCGACAGGTTCACAAAATAACTCCTGAACCAGACTCTAAGGTTGGGCTCTATGCTGCTGATCACTTACATGTACATACATAATATGGAGTGAGCGAAGCTCAATGAATAATAGTAAAGTAAAGAGAATCAAATGAATAATCTTGAATTAGAAGAAAGCATATTATATGAACACAATACTCTTCCATAATTACATCATTCACAACATTATCCATAATCGTATTTATAGAACGGCCTTAGGCCCGACATATTACAGAACGACCTCAGGCTCAACATATAGCAGAATGGCCTAGGGCCCACATATATCACAACGGCCTCAGGCCCACGTATTAACATAATGGCTTCGGGCCCACATATTAACACAACGACCTTGAGCCCACATATTAACACAACGGCTTCGGGCCCACATATTAACATTACGGTCTCAGGTACACATATTAACATAATGGTCTCGAGCCCAAGCACGTCATAGCATAAACGGAATGACCTTAGGTCCATATTGCACATGTCATATAACGTTCATAAAACTCATATATTTCGATCAAAACACAATATCAGAATAAGTCACCATACTTGGATCAAAATAATCAATTAAGAACACATCTTTACAATACTATTACTCATAGTGCGTTTGGTCTTGCGGCGTTACCTCCGGCACATGACCTACACAAAACATGTCACATATATATTCAATAAATAATTTGTTTCATTTCATACACTTTTCTTTTAATAGTTCACAACCTTTTTCAATGGTTTTCTAACCATCATTTCATTTCCCAGAGGGTTTAAATAAGGTCGGGAATGCGTTCGAGAGGCCGGGGAGGTCAGTAGGAGAAAGCATAATTTTTCTCCCCTGCTGGCCGCTCGTGCGGCCAGTCCAATTGCTCATGCGGAGGTGGTGGCCGCTCGAGCGTGCAGAATGATTTACACTGATTTGGTCCATGCCCCGCTTGTGCGGAGCTCGTAGCCGCACGAGCGGTCTGGGCAGTTCCAGACAGTCCGCAAATGGAGTTTTGAAGCCAAATTCCCAAACTCAATTTCAAGCCCAAATTCATGCCAAACTAACTCAAAACTTGATATACTAACCTGATTCAAGTATAATTTCAATTCAAACACATCAATCTTGTTTCAATGTCAAAATCAAAGTCTCATCTTTTTCCATATATATACAAAACCTCATGATCAAGTTCAAAATATATATATACACATGGATGATCCTTAGACAAATGCTTGTTGTATGGACAATTTAGGGTTCATTTCATGCATTAATCACAAGCTTGAACTCAAATCAAACAAAGTTGAAGAGATTAAGGTCCAATTTCTTAAATTTAGCTCAATTAATTACATAAGTCAAACCCTAACACACATTAGTGTTAAATCTTCAAATTCCTCTTGATTTCAAGCAAAAAATGAGTTATTTACAAAGATTCTAAGTACATTTCTAGTCCTTAGCTCAAATTTAGGATTTGCCCCTTGAATCTCTTCCAAAACCCTAGCTTTTCCTCTTCCTTTCTCTCTAACTCACTCTCTAACAAGCTCTCAACAAAAGTGATGAAGGAAAGAAACATATATACATGGGGCCAATTAATTTAATTAATCATTACGAATCGTAATTTTACAAAATTTCACAGTAGGCTCTAAAAATCATGTTGAACACAGATATGAAGTCGGTTTTGGTTTTTGGCGCCTCTAAGGCTTTCCATTTCAATTCAAAGTTGTAATTGCAATAGATATTCCTATATTTGACAGATATAATTCCAAAATCACATAATTCACACACTTAAGCATGCAACTTCATATCAAACACATAATCACATGCATAATTAAGCATAATACGGGTTGGGTTATCACAATCTTCCCTCCTTTAGGAAGTTTGGTCCTCCAAACTTGTTTACTCGTATAGAAAACAAATCATATATCTTGATCCCGTTACTTTTACCTTCTTTTTTTTTCCCTTCTCCTCAAGCAACTTCCTTAACCGTCGATGTTCTCATCACAGAAGTTCAACTTGTCTTCATTAAAGGATTAATAACCCACGACATATTACCCTCATCTATCATATCACTTAGATACTTCTATTTAGATAACCACATACCTTCTAATAATCTACATATCTCCAAAAACCCACATGTCTCCAAATAGTTGATGATTGATCACCAATGATACTCATAACTGTACTTAACTTCAAATAAATCAAAGTACTCTTCTATTGACATATCATATGAAGTCTTCCAAATAAGTGTTGATACACAATATTCATAACAAATTTAACTTCTTGGTCTACCAATTCCTTTGCAACACTAATTCGGATGTTCATTCTTAAAGAATTCGTAAGTCGTCAATACTAAATCAATAGGGTGGGAATTTATTTCATTAGTTCCACAAGAAAAGTCATTTATCTTCAGAAGTCAAAGACAACTCACTTAGGCATATGATTAACATTTACTGATCATATCTAAAGGTACATCTTAATAATCCATATCACGGGCATTGAGTTAAATTCATAGTACAACATTTTCAAATAATATAAATCCTTCGGATGGTAAAGAAACACTTATCACCTAATATTAAGCCCAATGATCAACTCATTTGAAATTGAAGAATGGGTCCTGAATTAATCACTATGCAATGTTTGTCCGTGGTAATAAGGTTGCCTAATAGTGGTCTAAGCAAATCGTAGCATTTCCATTCCACTTGTTTTAACGACTTTAGATTAAGTTTCAACTGCCTCAGTAAATGATTTACAACTTCACCAATAATCGATTAAACAACCATAGAGGTTTTAATTTTAAGTCAAATCTTTTCACACTTTATGAAGCATACTCTTGTTGATCTTTCCTCTCTGTTTACACATATTCCCAAGTCAGTAAGGATAACACCAGAACCATCAATCACATGAAGGCATAATTCTCACGTCCCCATAGTATCAAGTATAAGATATGCTAATACTGTGTTAATTGCAAAACGTACAAATTCGTGTACTCTGAGATAGTTAAGGTTTTTCCCCCATGTAGCATTCATTTCACGATTAGCAATTCCTATAGCATCAAGTTAAAACACGATACCACATAAGTAGTAATTTGGTAAATCAATCAATTGTCAGCCCTGCATACTCAACTTCATCTATACCGCATACTTTTCCTCATAAGTGAAGGTTAGTTCTTAGGGTTCATATCTATTACTGGCAATCTACATGTGGTCCGTATCTTAATCTCACCTAATTAAATCAGGTGAAGATTCTATCAGATTAAATCGGATAGAGGTTTTAACCAATCATTCTCAAACACGGTACATGTAGCTCTGAGGGTTATAATCAGTTCACCTAGGAATTTCGGCTAGAGTCGCACAATCATTCTAATTTCATTTTCTCTCAAGATCATACATCATAATGGTCCATACCAAAGTGGCTCCAGTTGTAACACCCGCCTCTTTTATTAACTATTAAATCTGAAGGTCACCTTAATCATGTGCTTTTATGTGATTTATATGCTTACATGTGTGTTAATTATGTGCCATGAATTATTTGAAGTATGTTTTGATTGACAGATATGTTAATGTGTGAAAAAAAGACTTGTCTGATTCATTAAATTATAAGGTTAAAAATTAGGGTTATGTTTGGTTTGGTTTTGGGAGAGTAGTTTTTAAAAATTGTTTTGGGGAGAGAGTTTAGAAATTTTTTTGGTTTGTTTGGTTGTGTATTTTGAAAGTAGTTTTGGAGTTTGGGAGTTTGGAATGATTTGATATTTTTTTATAATTGGGTAGATGTGTGTGAGAGAAAAAGTGATTGAGAAGGAGAGAGGAGAGAGAAAAAGTGATTGATTGATATGTAAGAGAGAGAAAGTGATTTTGGAAATTGTTTTGGAAAATTTACAAACCAAACAAATTTTTTAGAAAAATTTTCCCAAAATCATTCTACAAATCCAAACCAAACATACCTCAGATGTTGGACTAGGTGGTTAGAGCCTAATTCACCTTGATAAGATTAAGTTTGGGTTAAGTTAAATTAGATTATATGAGAATTGCCTTGATTATGTGAATTTGATTTAAATTAAGTGAAGCTTAAAATTTGATTAAGGAAAATGTTGGTTAAGTCAACAAATAAGAGGAAGATATAGGGAGAGATA
This sequence comes from Camellia granthamiana, assembly GCA_036172215.1. Taxonomy (NCBI): domain Eukaryota; kingdom Viridiplantae; phylum Streptophyta; class Magnoliopsida; order Ericales; family Theaceae; genus Camellia; species Camellia granthamiana. Next base: position 141,565 of record JAXFYN010000201.1, read on the forward strand.
TTTTGTAGAGACTTATGAGAGAGTTCTAGAGAAAGGGAGAGAAAGAGCTCAAGAGAAGAAAGAAGGAAAGAGGAGAATAAAGGGGATTAGAGAAATCTTCAACAATTCCTCAAACAAAGGTAAGAATTCTTGTCTAAACCATGAGATTAAGTTAATTTACACATGAGATTGAAGAATTTGAGTTGAATTAGGAAGTTGGGTGGTGTATGTTGTGCTAATAAATCCTAAAGAGAGGGATTGTAGGAAACAACTTGAAATCTTGTCATACATGGTATTCCTCATGATCAACTACTTGTTTCTTGCTTAATTCTTCAAGATGGAGGAAGAAACTCCATGGATTTTGAGTTTTGAACTTAACAATTGCATGATTTGATTTTTGGCCCTTAAATTCTAAGTGGTGATCTCTAAAGTGGAATTGAAGTTTTGTTTGAAAGTTTTGATTTTGCTTGAAGTTAGAAATTGCTCATTTACATGTTTTTGTTAGTTTTGGATTTTGATTTGCATGAAATTGAAGTTGGGTTTGCAAAAATTGAGCTTTACCTTCAAAGTAGATTTTTGGACTGTGTTTCACACAGATCGCTCATGCGGCCTAGGCCACCGCACGAGCGGCCACTTCTCTTTTGGCCAAAATTTCATACTATTTGGGGACCACATGTCCGGCCGTGGCCACCGTAAGAGCGGCCTGGGCCACCGCACGAGCGGCCGACCTTCTCCTGTTCACTTTTGCTTTCTGCTCGCTAGAGCGGCCAAGGCCACCGCACAAGTGGACGAGCCATCACACGAGCGACCCAAACCACCGCCCGTGCGGTCAGCAAGGCTGGCTCAACTTTGTTTCCTTTTTGTTTTCTCTGCCTTCTGGGCCTCCAATTGCATGGTCTTCACCTATTTTCATTTGTATGTGCATTGCATGAACACAAGAGAAAATGAAAGAACGAATGTGAACGGATTAGAGAATAAGGATAGGTTATGAACTGATTGAATGAAGGGATTGTATTGTGAACTGTTGTGCTGGCATGTGTCTTTGCAAGTCAAACACCGCGTCTGACCCACGCGTTCCAAGGAGCCAACAATAAGTAACAATCAAGTAAAGATATGTTCTATTATAAGTATTTTTTGACTTATACTATATTCCATGTTTGAGATGATGTTTCTGCTTAAATGAACGATTGTCCTGTTTTTCTAAACTGTATTCGTGGCATCCATAGCATCTTTTTACTGTTACTGTAACTGGTATAGAGATCTCTGTTAGTTCCACTTTGTGGAACTTCTGTTTACTGTCTTGATGGCCATCATATGACTATCCGGTCTTCATGACCATCTGTTTGGTCTTCATGACCATCTGTACTGTTTTGCTATTAGATGTATCATGTATGATTGCTATGTTTTTTGTATGGAATATGGATATGCTATACAAATGATTCTAATTTTCTATTTAATGCTATGAACAACTGATTTGGATTAGAGTAAGGACATCATTCATAACCTCTTTACACTGTTGTTATTCACTAGGCTCTAGCTCATTCTTTTTTATATATGTATGCAGGGGATCAAGTGCAGGAGGGGTCGTAGTGGCGTCGACCTAGCCTCAGTTTTGTCAAGCCAATTTTTGTGCCTTGTTTCGAGGTTTCTGTTGAGCAAATGTCATGGCTTTTGGGTGGTCTAGGATTCACCATTTTGAGATTGGTTCTAATGTATGAATGATTTATGATTTTATGTACCTTTTCGATAATGGGATTGGAGACCCTCCCTTTGGTTTATGTTTTTGATATATGAACTTGATATGGACTGTGTGTATATCTATGTCTATTTGGCAATTCATTTTGTCTCATTTAAGTCTTCACAACTTGTGGACATCTTATTTTCTTATTTATTGGCTTCCGCCAGCCCCATTACTGTGTTACTGTTAAGTAGGCCTTTGGTAATCACGAATTACTGGCTGGTTACGACACTAAACCTATAGAGGCGGGTTTCGGTCATGACAAAGTGGTATCAGAGCACGAGTTGCACCGCACACACACGTCCAAATGAGCTATAGGATGTCCTAGAAAAATTATTAGGGCATTTTTATTGCATGAGTGAGTGTGTGTGGATTTGTGTTGTGCTTATGTGATGTTAATGTGATGATATGTATCTTTAATGTATTGTAAGAACTGTAAATTCCTATGTTTATTATTACTCTATTTACATATAGACCAATGGAGAATAGAAGACATACAGATGAATCTGAATCTTCTAATGAGAGAATGGATCAATTAGAGAGAATGGTAGAGTTACTAACATAATCCTTGAGACAGCAGCAGAGACAGCCATTCCCACCACCTCCTCCGCCACCAATCACAATATGAATTCTTGAAGAAAATAGTGGATGAATGAGAGTCCAAACCAAGAATGGGTTTCATTTTTGAGAATGATATGCTAAAATTTCAAGGAAGGCTTTGTGTACCGAACGATGTTGAATTGAAGAAACGGATTATGCAAGAAGCACATAGTTCAAAATTTTCCATCCATCTGGGGAACACTAAAATGTACCAAGACTTCAAGAAAAATTACTGGTGGCCGAGAATGAAAAGAGAGATTGCTGAATTTGTGTCTAAGTGTTTACAATGCCAATAAGTCAAAGCGGAACATCAACGACCGGCGGGATTGCTTCAACTATTACCGATACCAGAGTGGAAATGGGAGCATATTATAAGGGACTTCGTCATTGGACTACCTCGCTCCAATAGAGGTATGGATTCAATTTGGGTAATTGTTGATCGTTTGACAAAATTTGCTCACTTCTTACCTGTTAAAATAATTTATACTGTGGATAAGTTGGCTACATTGTATATTAATGAAATTGTAAGATTGCATGGAGTGCTTGTTTCAATTGTTTTTGATAGGGATCTAAAATTTACTTCGAGGTTTTGGAAAAGTTTGCAAAAAGCATTGGGAAGCGAGTTAAGATTGAACAGTGCATACCATCCACAGACCGATGGCCAATCAGAAAGGACAATACAGACGCTGGAAGATATGTTACGTATGTGTGTATTAGATTTTCAAGGGAATTGGAAGACTCATTTGCCTATAGCTGAATTAGCATATAATAATAGTTTCCATTCCAGCATTGGCATGGCATCATACGAGGCTCTATATGGCAAGAAATGTCTGTCATCGATTTGTTGGGTTGAGGTTGGAGATAGACCTTTGTTGGGACCCGAAATTGTGCAAGAGACAACGGAAAAAGTAAAGCTAATTCATCAACGGTTGGAAACAACACAAAGCCAATAGAAAAGCTACGTGAATGTACGTAGACGAGAAAGAGAATATGAAGTGGGCAACCATGTTTTTATCAAAGTCACCCTAATGAAAGGGAAGACTCGTTTTGGAGCCAAGGGTAAGTTAGCACCTCGGTATATTGGGCCATATGAGATCATTGAGAAGATTAATCCTGTTGCATATCGGGTAGCTCAAACTCCTAATATGGAGCACATGCACAATGTATTTCATATTTCCATGTTGCGGGAATACCTTCGGGATCCACTTCATGTCCTTGAGCCTACTCCCGTGCCTTTGAGTGATGATTACACACATGAAGAACGGCCCATTCGGATTGTTAATCGTCAGATCAAGAAGTTGAGAAATAAAGAAATTCCATTTGTAAAATTGGATTGGCAAAATCTCGGTGGAATTTATGCGACTTGGGAAAAGAGAAGAAGATATGAAGCAAAGATACCCCGAATTGTTTCCATTAGACCCCACACTCTTCCCGGAAGAAGGTAACTAAGTATGGAGGACCAAACATCCTAAACGGGAGAGACTATAACACCCGCCTCCTTTATTAACTATTAAATTTGAAGGTTACCTTAATCTTGTGCTTTTATGTTATTTATATGCTTACATGTGTGTTAATTATGTGCCATAAATTATTTGAAGTATGTTTTGATTAACAGATATGTTAATGTGTGAGAAAAAGACCGGTCTGATTCGTTAAATTATAAGGTTGAAAATTAGACGTTGGACTAGGTGGTTAGAGCCTAATTCACCTTAATAAGATTAAGTTTAGGTTAAGTTAAATTAAAATATATGAGGATTGCCTTAATTAGGTGAATTTGATTTAAATTAAGTGAAGCTTAAAATTTGATTATGGAAAATGTTGGTTAAGTCAACAAATAAGAGGAAGATATAGGGAGAGATATTTTGTAGAGACTTATGAGAGAGTTCCGGAGAAAGGGAGAGAAATAGCTCAAGAGAGGAAAGAAGGAAAGAGGAGAATCAAGGGGATTAGAGTAATCTTCAAAAATTCCTCAAACAAAGGTAAGAATTCTTGTCTAAACCATGAGATTAAGTTAATTTACACATGAGATTGAAGAATTTGAGTTGAATTAGGAAGTTTGATGGTGTATGTTGTGCTAATAAACCCTAAAGAGAGGAATTGTAGGAAATAGCTTCAAATCTTGTCATACATGGTATTCCTCATGATCAACTACTTGTTTCTTGCTTGATTCTTAAAGATGAAGGAAGAAACTCCATGGATTTTGAGTTTTGAACTTAACAATTGCATGATTTGATTTTTGGCCCTTAAATTCTAAGTGGTGATCTCTAAAGTGGAATTGGAGTTTTGTTTGACAGTTTTGATTTTGCTTGAAGTTAGAAATTGCTCATTTAACATGTTTTTGTGAGTTTTGGGTTTTGATTTGCATGAAATTGAAGTTGGGTTTGCAAAAATTGAGCTTCACCTTCGAAGCAGATTTTCGGAACTTGGGCCACCGCACGAGTGGTCAGCGCTCTTTTGGCCAAAATTTCATACTGCTTGGGGACCGCATGAGTGGCCAGGCCACCGCACGAGCGCCCGACCTTCCCCTATTCACTTTTGCTTTCTACTCGCTAGAGCGGCCAAGGCCACTGAATGAGGGGCTGGGCCACCACACAAGCAGCCCAAGCCACCACACGTGCGATCAGTAGGGTCAGCTCAGCTTCGTTTCCTTTATGTTTTCTTTGCCTTCTGGGCCTTCAATTGCATGGTCTTCACCTGTTTTCATATGCATGTGCATTGCATGAACACAAGAGAAAATGAAAGAATGAATGGGAACGGGTTAGAGAATAAGGATAGGTTATGAACTGATTGAATGGAGGGATTGTATTGTGAACTGTTATGCTGGCATGTGTCTTTGCAGGTCAAACACCGCATTCGACCCACGCATTCCAAGGAGCCAACAATAAGTAACAATCGTGTAAAGATATGTTCAATTATAAGTATTTTTTGACTTATACTATATTTCGTGTTTGAGATGATGTTTCTGCTTAAATGAACGATTGTCTTGTTTTTCTGAATTGTATTTGTGGCATCCGTAGCATCTGTTTACTGTTACTGTGACTGTTATAGAGATCTCTGTCAGTTCTACTTCGTGGACCTTCTGCTTACTGTCTTGATGGCCATCATATGACTATCCAGTCTTCATGACTGTTTGTTCAGTCTTCATGACCGTCTGTATTGTTGTGTTATTGGATGTACCACGCATGACTGCTATGTTTTATGTATGGAATATGGATCTGCTATGCTGATGATTCTAATTTTCTATTTAATGCTATAAACAACTGATTTGGATTACAGTAAGGACAACATTCATAACCTCTTTACACTGTTGTTATTCACTGGGTTCTAGCTCATTCTTTTATGTATGTATGTAGGGGATCAAGTGCAGGAGGGGTCGTAGTGGCATCGACCTAGCCTCAATTTTGTCAAGCCAACTTTTGTGCCTCGTCGCGAGGTTCCTGTCGAGCAAATGTCACGGCTTTTGGGTGGTCCAGGATTCACCGTTTGAGATTGGTTCTAATGTATGAATGATTTATGATTTTGTGTACCTTTTCGGTAATGGGATTAGAGACCCTCTGTTTTGTTTATGTTTTTGATATATGAACTTGATATGGACTATGTGCCTATGTGGAAATTCATTTTGTCTTATTTATGTCTTCACAGCTCGTTGGACGTCTTATTTTCTTATTTATTGGCTTCCACTAGCCTCGTTACTGTGTTACTGTTAAGTAGGCCTTTGGTAATCACGGATTACTGGCCGGTTACGACACTAAACCTATAGGGGCCAGTTTGGGTCGTGACTTCAGTCCTACACCATATAGTTTTCTTCAAATAAGTTCACACGTAGATATACGGGTACATAGTTGTTCATAACATAAAGTTCTTACATAGTATAGAATTTGTTATATGGAAATTCCAAGCAGGTTATATCCTCACAATTTCATGATTCTAAGAACCCAATCAAATAATCCCGTCCACATTAACCAAGCAGGGTACGTAATCACACCTAACATGAGTTTATTATATGGGGTATCCAATCTAGTCACATAGTTGTAGCGTTATAGCTCCAATGGTCTAGTGAATGGGAATCAGTGATATAACAATCATCCCGAACAAAGGTATAGAATTAATCGACACATAAGCATTCGTTCAAGAACAATAACGGTACCTGGGACAATGTTCCTAGTATTCTGAGTGTTTTCTAGGACGAGTGCAATTACTCTATCTTGGCTTGCAATTCCACTTGTCGTAATAGATCTTGCCATTGGTACAAAACCAACCAAGGTAGCGGGTCCATTCACCTGTTCGATCCGAGGACAATCCCTTACCTTATGACTCATTTCGCCACATCTATAACAAGCCCTGGAAAGTCGATAACACATCGCTTTGTGTTTTTTTCCCACATTCTGAACAAATTGGTGCTAAATCCTTTCTTCGATTGAATTTATCTTGCGTAGAGGTTTCAGATTTCCACTTGTTATTCTTCATGAAGTTTTTGTTCACATTAGGGCTTTGTCTCTTTCTTTTTCATTCAAGAAATCGATTCGGGTTAGCCTCAGATATCAGGGCAGGGTCCACTACCTTTTGCTGTCTTAAGTCCTCTGCCATTTCTTCAACTACTTTTTCCAGTCTATCAAGTCGAGAGAAGGTAAACTCCTTCAATTTTTCCGGCCTTGTTCCCACTATTTTGCTATATACATGTAAACATACATCAACATCAAATTTGCATATGTGGGTTCATGTAAATCATATAACCCTCATGTTCGTATATTCATGTTCACATAAGTCACTCATTCATTATCAAAATCAAAATTACTCATCAATTCACATAACTTTTGTTCGCACTCATATCACATAGGTTACTTTTCATGCTGAGATTAGAAATGTACACACGGTTTCACAATTTCCATGTTCATGCCCAAATAATAACCATACTTACTCAAACAATAATCATACTCACCCATGTATTCTCATATACTTTATATTCCATAAGAAGCTTAGAAAGTACACTTGTATTTATATCTTTCATGACCATGCTCATATAAAGATCATGGATTCACATCTTATCTCATACTCATGGATTCACATCTTATCTCATACACTTGTAACGCAAATGCAAATGTTCCTAACTTTCTTCTAGACTCCTTATTGCTCAAATGGACCAGTGTGTGAGTTATTAACTCATGCTCTGATACCATTCTGTCATGACCCAAACTCGCTCCTAGAGGTTTAGGACCATAACCGGCCGGTAATCACTTGATTACTTTTGGCCTCATACAAACATACAAAATAATTATCATAATGGGGCCATAAGCGGAAGCATACCACAAATAAAAAAGTCCATTGAGTTGTGCCAATATGAGCAAAGTTAAACAGTTTACATCAACACACATTCACACATTTACATGCCCATGCAAAAAATTATGTACCATACTGAATTTTAAACATGACGTGTACATGTCCCAAGACCAATATAGCAAAAAGAAAACAAAAGTCATAGCATGATGTGAGTCAAAGGAAAAAGCTCCAACTTGGATGCTTGACTCGACAAGTTCACAAAATAACTCCTAAAGCAGACTCTAAGGTTGGGCTCCATGCTGCTGATCACCTATATGTACATACATAATATAGAGTGAGCGAAGCTTAATGAATAATAGTAAAGTGAAGAGAATCAATTGAATAATCTTGAATTAGAAGAAAACATATTATGTGAACACAATACTCTTCAACAATTACATTCTTTACAACATTATCCATAATCGCATTTATAGAACAGCCTTAGGCCCGACATATTACAGAACGACTTCAGGCTCAACATATAGCAGAACGGCCTTCGGCCCACATATATCACAACGGCCTCTGGCTCATATATTAACACAACGGCCTTTGGCCCACATATTAACACAATGGCCTCGGGCAAACAAATTAACATTATGGCCTCGGGTCCACATATTAACATAACGGCCTTGGGCCCACAGATTAACATAATGGCCTCGGGCCCAAGCACATCATAGCATAAACACAACGACCTTAGGTCCATATTGCACATGTCATATAACGTTCATAAAACTCATTTATTTCGATCAAAACACAATATCAGAATAAGTCACCGTACCTGGATCAAAATAATTAATTAAGAGCATGTCTTTACAATACTATTAGTCATAGTGGGTTTGGTCTTGTGGCGTTGCCTCCAGTACACAACCTACACAAAACATGTCACATACAAATTTGATAAATAATTTGTTTCATTTCATACACTTTTTCTTTTAATAGTTCACAACCTTTTTCAATGGTTTTCTAACCATCATTTCATTTCCCGGAGGGTTTAAATAAGGTCAAGAATGCGTTCAGGAGGCCGAGGTCAACAGGAGAAAGTAAAATTTTTCTCCCCTATTGGTCGCTCGTGCGGCCGGTTCAACCACTCGAGCGGTTAGGTTCTGCTTGTGCGGAGGTGGTGGCCGCTCGAGCATGCAGAATGGTTTCCCCTGATTTGGTCCATGCTCCACTCGTGCAGAGCTCGCAGTCGCACGAGCGGTTTGGGCAGTTCTAGACAGTCCAAAAATGGAGTTTTGAAGCCAAGTTCCCAAACTCAATTTCAAGCCCAAATTCATGCAAAACTAACTCAAAACTTGATATAATAACCTAATTCAAGTATAATTTCAATTCATACACATCAATCTTGCTTCAATGTCAAAATCAAAGTCTCATCTTTTTCCATATATATGCAAAACCTCATGATCAAGTTCAAAATATATATATACGCATGGATGATCCTTAGACAAATGCTTGTTGTATAGACAATTTAGGTTTCATTTCATGCATTAATCACAAGCCTGAACTCAAATCATACAAAGTTAAAGAGATTAAGGTCCAATTTCTTGAATTTAGATCAAACAATTACATAACTCAAACCCTAACACACACAAGTGTTAAATCTTCAATTTCCTCTTGCTTTCAAGAAAAAGATGAGTTATTTACAAAGATTCTATGTAGATTTCCATACCTCAGCTCAAATTTAGGCTTTGCCCCTTGAATCTCTTCCAAAACCCTAGCTTCTTCTCTTTTTCTCTCTCTAACTCACTCTCTAGCAAGCTCTTAACAAAAGTGATGAAGGAAAGAAACATATATACATTGGGCCAATTTACTTAATTAATTATTAGAAATCATAATTTTATAAAATTTCATAGTAGGCTCTAAAAATCATGCTGAACACAGATATGAAGTCAGTTTTGGTTTCTAGCGCCTCTAAGGCTTTCAATTTCAGTTCAAAGTTGTAATTGCAATAGATATTCCTACATTCGACGAATATAATTCCAAAATCACATAATTCACACACTTAAGCATGTGACTTCATATCAAACATATAATCACATGCATAATTAAGCATAATACAGGTTGGGTTATCACAATGGGGGTCTGTTAGTATATTAATGAGGTCGGTGAGTGTATTGTGAATGTCTGGGTTCGGGTTCTTTTCTCTTTTCTTTGGATTGTAGGGGCTGAGATGTGGAATCTTGGCGAGCTGTCAAAGAGTCTTTAGCATTCATGTATTTTTGGGCTTTGGCGAGGAGGACAACCATGGTGGTCAGAGGATTTTTGGAAAGGGAAAAGAGGAAATCGAACGGACGTAAACCGGCCAAGAAGGCTGGTAAAATGACCTTGTCATCATTCTCTTCAACCTGCAAGGCCTCTGTATTGAACCAGGTGACAAAGCTGTGTAGTCACTTCCCTCCCGTTTGGCGAATATTTAGCAACTGAGTCGCAGATGCCGTTGTCATTGAGCACCAATGAAATGGCTTATGAAAGATTTGCTGAGCTGGCGATAAGAAGTGACTGAGTCTGGCTGAAGCTGATCAAACCAGAGTTGTGCTGACCCCTTCAACATAACGGGAAAGGCGTGACATATGATCTCGTTTGGAAAGGCATGGAGGATTATAAGTGTGTAACACGCTCGCGGGGGACCCCGCGCTGCACGCTACAGTTCGGACTCGATTTTGTTGTCGGTTCTTAATCTGAACCAAAGAGTCCAAATCCGGCAAATCGTTTTGAGAAAAACAGATTTTTTGAAAAGAAGTGCCAAACATGGACTGCTTTGCCAGATACAGAGTCGCCACCTAAATATTTTATTTTGGGAAATTTAGGAAACCCTGACTCGGTGCCAAAGGCCACGTGTCCGTCATCACCAAAGTTGCCTCGGCTCGGGAACTTGGGTACGATTGGGGAAGGTCAGCTATGAGCACCCCCTCTCGCCCGGTTCGAAGATCGGCCTCTACTAACCATGATATCCAATTTTGAAAACGTTATGTGTCCTTATTCCGGTTCTTAAGCCTAGAATTACTATGTTATGCGCACAGCAAACAAGTATAGACTAGATTGCCTAATTTGGAAATAAGCATTGCATATCCGTTTGTCTTGAAAAACACTTTGAATTTTGCTACTCGCAAGTAGGCTAAAATACGGATTTCAACAAGTTTTTCCAACTCAAGCAATCCAACCTTCACCCGTAGGCAATCAAACAGTAATATCACATAAGCATTTAGCCGCATGGTAAGCATGCTGTCATGTTAACATTCGCACACATGCAAGATGCTAAAGCATAAATACTTACATCGTACTCCGTGCCAAAACAGTAAACTAGTTAACAAAACATGCGTGATCCTAATTCATGTTAAAAATGGCTAATGCAACGCATACAGAATGTACTTAGGATAGGCTCGGCTAACCCTAAAATGGCATGTGAAATGCAATCATTTGATGCACGTATTCAAGTTAAATTTGAAGTACAAATGCAGTTAGCGTGATGCGCCGAGCCCGGTGCATGCAAGACAAATGTATGAATGCACGCATGCATAGCATAAGGTATGCTAATTTAAATATGCCCTAATCTACCATCATAAGCGGGTAAATAAAAGAGAAGAAAGAAGTGGGGGTTGGAAGACATGCACACACTCACCCACATTTATTACAGATTTGTCCTCGCTCGGAGGGACCGAAAGAATAATACAATTCAAATAATGAATTAACTATCCTAGCTAATTGATTATTACAGACCAATTAATTAATTAACAAATTAACTAATCTAAGAAAGCAGTAAAGGCCTCGGGAAGCGGGTCCAATGCAATGCATGCTCGGTCTTGCTCGGAAGTGCACTGCCATGCATAGACTGCCTCTGTTTTCCCTGCTTTGCCCCTCTGAAGGCTGCCAAAGTCTCTGAATTGATTCCCTGGACACTGGGAGACACCACCGGCTGAGTAGAATTTCCACCGGCAGTGGGATGTGGTCATCGGCACAAGATGCATCCATCAGCCACCAATGGATGGCCGGTCGGCACTATATGTTGCCGGTCGGCCAAAAATGCCTGCAGAACCTGCAGCTTACAGCAGCAGAGGACAGAACTTGCATGGCAATGTAATTCAAACCATGTATGCCCTAACCATACCCCTCATCATGTGTAGAACTCAAAGGGACATGGTCCTTGGTTTTCGGACCACCAATCAAGCATTTTGATGCATGATGGCCCAAAAACCAAGTGTGCACATTTCAATTTCAAATGAATGCAATGCATATAATCGCATAAGAGGGCCAACCTCTATCACACTCACTTCAAGAGGCCAAGCATGTACATTGATGCAATGCAATCCTAAACATATTAGCTAGCATGCAACATGGATTATGCACAAACATGCAATGACATGTTAAGAAGCTAAAGGAGAGAATACATGCCAAATGTATTACAACCTAAACATGCAACAACACATCATGCAACTCAAGCAATGCAACAAAATGCAATTACACATGGCATGCAACATTATGTGAAATGGAGCAAACATGTGATAATATGCAAGGCATGCATGTAACAACATGAGAGGATGGCCTTACACTAATTTGGACAGCCCTATACTAGTCCTAAAACAGTGGCCAAAGCCAAGGAAAAGGAGGCCAAAATGCATAGAAACATGTAAGCACACATGATCCAACACTTAGGCATATCCAAGCAACTCTTAAGCACACTTAAAGGGGACAAACATGGATGTATAATCAACACGTTAGACACTGAAAACATGCTAGAAAAGGTGCCCAAACAAACAAATCATGCAAGTAAGGCATGCTCGAGGGGTCAAAGCTTAAGGCATACAAGAGGGATCACATGGTGGCTATACAAAGCAAGGCATGAATGACTCTAACGACCTAAAACAATCCCTTAGCACACCAAATCATGCAAGTAAGCTTCACAAAGCTTGGCCAAAACACAAAAGCATGATAGTCTAAATGCTATGCATGTATTGAGGCAAATCATGGCATTACAAGGTAGGTATGCTAAGCAAGCATGATGTACCAAAACCAACACACAACAATGTTATATCATGGCAATATAAGCATGAAATACAGCCATGGCATGATCAACAAACCTTTAAGCAAGGTGCTCCCTTAAGAGGCCAAAATTGGTCCTTTTCAAGGACAATAAGGAGAGGGGGTGGCCCTCTCCTTCTTGAGACTTCAAGGCACCATCCTCACCACTGAAATCCCTCAAGATTTCAGTGGTGAGGAGGCCCAAGCACCAAAGTCTCGAAGCTCACCAAAAATGGCACAAAATGGGGCCTCTCAAGGCCTAAGGGTGGTCAAACACCTCCAAACCACAAAACACCCTAAACAAACAATTTAGAGGGCCCAAAAACAGAACTTTTTTGTATTATATACTAAGCACAAAAATAGTTCTAAGAGAGGCTAACAAGCTATGCACAAATGGGGATAAAAGGGACTAGTATCTCACCCTTGTAGACCTCTTCATAAAAGATGATCTTGTTGCCTCCTTGAGCTTCAATCCAGCCAAGAACAGCAAGAACAAGCCTCAGGTCCCTCAAGAACCAAGAGAAGGTGAAAGACTATGTGTTTGTGTGCAATAGTAAGGACCACTACACCTAGAACACACACAAGAGAGATATAGAGATAGGTTATGTATGGAACTCAAAACCCTAAAACCAGAGCTTCTCCCACACTTTTCTAACCAAAATTTCTCTAACCCTCAAGCCAAGAGAAGAGCCCTCCTCTTATAGGCAAACAATCTTGTAAAGCTTGTTCAATAAGCTTACAAGAGGAGCATCCCTCCATACACGTGTATGGAGGGGAACAAAATGCCACACAGTTGTCCTAAAATATCAGCAAAAGCAGATAAACAGTAGTCGGCTGCTCAAAATTGCCATTTTGACAAAATTGATGGCCGGTCGGCCAAAAAGAGTGCCGGTCGGCCAAATATATGGCCGATGGGCACAAACAGCAGCCGGTGGCCTCAAGCCACGGCCGGTGATGTGTGGGGAGACCTCACAAGGCATCCCCTGCCCTTCCAAGGCAAAACACAAGTGTTTGGTGCAAAACCAGACACAAAACGGTCGAGTTCGGAGATCCTGAGGCAAGACGCGTAGCCGAGGCCTCCGGGAACTCCAAACGAACACAAACATGGATAATCACCGGGTGTTCAAACGGTAACGTCCAAGTCTTGAGGACGGTCAAAAATGGGGTGTCTACAGTTGCCCCTCTTTGACAGAACTCGAAAGTCATAACAATGACGAGAGTAAATGTCAAAGCCCAAAGACGACCCATTTTTGACAAGGCCGAAGACTTGGACAAACATGCAAGACAAACAAGGTATGCGCCCGAAGGCAAGGGCAAAATGCAAGACAATGCACAGAGCTGAGCATAACTTATGATCATGCAAAGAAAGCTGTAACGAAGCACACATGCGACAGTTTTAAGCTAGCATACACCAAACTACACTACAATGCAGAAAGGATGTGAGAGAATTATGCAATTCTCAATACGTCTCACTCGGAGGATACAATACCTGTCCGGTTCGTCTGGTTCCACCAGTGGTAAATGAACCGTACATACAATATCGCACCTGTAAAGAAAACAACTTAACATGTATGATATTGTTAGCAACATGCATGACAATGTAAGAATGAATGCAAAATGATATGCAATATATACAAAACAATGTATGAATGATGCAAATGAAAATGCAATGCAATTGAAACAATGCGAACTACATGCAAAGCAATTGAATCATGGTCCCATCATGAGCGGTTTGAAACCACACAAATGTCAAATAGATTGATGGAGGTAACAAGTCCGTCTACCATAGAATGATCAACTAACCTATGAGTAATGTAGACGGACACAAGAACGAGTTTTGGGGGGGATGACATAAGTGGGGTAACGACCCGCTGGGGAAAGGACAATGATCCTAATGCCGGATGCAAAATTACACTACAATGTAATATCTACAATGGATATGGCGTGCAACCAAACCAAATCTTGCCTAGGAAAGGCATGTACACATACAAGCCGCGGCTAACATAGAACGGTCCACTGAACTATGTTTTGACGTGAAAAGTATAGGTACATACCAGACCAAGCTCAACATGGAAAGGCACAAGCCATAGATGGAAGGTGATGCAATGGATGCATGCAATCTAAAATGCAATGGAAATGGATACAATGGATATGGCACGCGGGCCAAACCAAATCTTGCCTAGGAAAGGCATGTACACAAACAAGCCATGTCTAACACAGAAAAGGTGCCGCAACCCTCAAACCAACATACCAGCATGGAATAGGTGTGCACACATACAGAACTATGTTTTAACGTGAAAAGTAAGGGCACATACCAGACCAAGCTCAACCTGGAAGGGCGCAAGCCATAGATGGAGGGTGATGCAGTGAATGCATGCAAACTACAATGCAATATCTACAAATATGCAATGGAATGGATATTTACAAAAATGCATGACAATGCAGTATGATGCGATCTACTGGGGGAAATGCAATGGATGCATGCAAGCTACAATGGAAACGCATGACAATGCGTGTTCATTTTCTACAATGCATGACAATGCGATGTTTTACCATGTATGCATGACAATGCACTATTTACAATGGATGCAACGGCCATGATTGCAGCTTTCCCTATCTTACCAACAGGGCGATATACTAGGTTGGCTCAGTATCCAGAACTGAGGCGCAAACATGCTGCCTCAACCTATGGGGCTTCCATACAGATTTCAAGCCGAGGATACACCCCTGGGTATTTAAACCAGACTTTAGTCTCGGAACTCCCGAACCTTTACGTTCTAGGCATAAGCTGTTCGAACTCTAGTTTCCACCGTCCCAGTCGGTCTTCTAGGAACTCACCGCAAAAACAGGCAGGTGGCTTTACCAGACCACCGAAAGTCGTTCGGGCACGACAAACACCAAAGGAATTGCACCTTTAGAGGATTTAAGGTCTCCTAGACCATGATACAAAGTGTATGCATGACAATGCATGTTTTTTTTTGAAAATGCAAATGATGCATGAAATGCATGTTGCATGGAATGCGCGACAACGCGAGTCGCTCGAGATGCATGACAATGCATGATTTTTGATGCGCGGCAACGCGCGGCTTGAGAAATGCATGACAATGCATGTGAGGTGCGCACAATAGTGCGAACAATGAATGCATGCCAAATGCAATAAGGCGCGCAAAATAGCGCGGTGCGTTAGACAACGCAAGTGAAGGTCTTGCACCTCCCAAGAATTTTAGGTCTCCTAGACCGTGCGTGTTTAAGGTCTCGCCAGACCGGGCGTGTTTAAGGTCTCGCCAGACCAGGCCGGATGTGATTTGAGATGTGATGCGCAAGACAGCGTGATAGAGTGCATGCCAAATGCAATGGGATGCGCAAACAGCGCGACCGAGGGTCTTGCATTTCCCAAGGATTTAAGGTCTCCTAGACCGTGCGTGTTTTTGGTCCCGCCGGACCGTGCGTGTTTAAGGTCTCGCCAGACCATCGGTGCATGACAATGCAAGTGAGATGCGCGTTATAACGCATGCGTGTGCATGCCAAATGCAATGAGATCTGCAAAATAGCGCGATTGAAATGCGGTGCACAGGACAGTGCAACGCGCTAAATGGCGTAATTGAATGCATGCCAAATGCACACGGGGCAACTTTCGAGCTTTGTAAAAGCCAAAAGGATACAGAAAGGATACACCTTGCACTAATTTGAGTGCTACACGCAGAGGACGCGATTCGAGGTCAAAACGAAGGCTGGTTGAGCATCGGAGGGGCACTGTTTTGCCCTGTTTTAAGCAATGAAGGCTCTGGACCACTCATATAACCCAAGGAAAGGTGTAGGAGGCTCAAAAACCACTGTGGGAGACCACCGGATGTCCACCGGCCATCAAAATTTATCACCGGCCGTCCATCGGCCATCAAACAGTTCCACCGGCACAATATTATTCCGACCGGCAAAATATATTGCCGACCGGCCAAAAGTGCCTGAATCGAGGGCAGACTTGACATTTCACCTCGGGTCTTTTAAAATAGGGTTCCAAACCCTATTTCTTTACTCTTCCTTAGCCGAAATCTTGCCCTCTCTCTCTCTCTAGAGCATTTTCCCCTCCCCATTTCGTCATTTTCTTCGCGTTTTACTCCCGTTTCGTCGTTGGATTCGCGATTTCCTTTGCGTTTCGGACGTTTTCAACCGATTGAAACTTCGTTTTGGTACACCCTTTACTATTTCCACCTTTTTGGGGTTTGTTCCCCTCACTTTCCTCTTGATTTCCGTGCCTTTTTCGCATCCCGGCTTTTCCGGCCATTTTCCACCCTCTCGGGGTTGACCTTTCGGTTGACCTTTTGCGTCCTAGCCCGGTTTTCCTTCTTCCGGCTATTTCCTCATCACTCTTGATATGGCCGACGATATTCCACAGGGCGGGACTCCTCCGGATCACGAGATGGATCCCGGGGCCGAGCTCCTTCCTTTGAGCGTCCGCCCATTCGACCCGGCGACCTACCGGCTGACGATTCACGTTCTGCCCCTCGACGGACTGCGCCAGTTCAGGAGTTTTGATAGGGCGCTAGATCCCGAGCTTCTTCTACGTGAGCCTGTCTCTCACCTATCCTTCGGCGCTTCCGAGGTAACATTTTTTTCTCTGTCTTACATTCTGCAATGTAGAACTTTTAACTGTCAACCGTCATAGCTGATTACATTATTTAATTGCTTTAGCTCAGATGCTCTGATGTATTGTGCATTGTAGTTGATCGCAGACACACTTGCAACTGATATCTGTTTAAGACCGACACATGCACACACACTGCACTAGCCTTAATCACTCAAACACACGGCACATACCGTATTTCACTACAAACTCAACGACACCCAGTATCTGTTTGAATCTGAAAAACTTGCACGCATGCCCAAATTTGCATTGAACCACGCAAACACGCTGACGCATCACACGTTGTAGTTCACTGTAAACACACCGGCACTCGGTATCTGTTTGAATCTGAAAAACTTGCACGCATGCTGTATTTATCTTAATTCTTCATGCGCTATAAAACTGGTGTATTTAGCATTGCTTCGCAACTGTGTCCTTGACAATAGGGGGATTCCAATATCGTCCGCGGGTATGGGAACATCGCCGCTCGAGACTGGTATGCAGAGCTACCCGAGGCGGTTCACCACATTGTGGACCAGGCCGGTTTTGGCGCATTCTGCAGGGGGCTATCCCGGCTCACTACATGCAGGCCTCTTCTCGCTGCTCTGGCGGAGAGGTGGTGGGACACCACTGACTCGTTCCATCTTTCTGCTACGGGAGACATGACGATGACTCCCTATGATTTCTCGATGCTCACAGGCATCGGGGTAGGGGGTGATCCGATCCCCTTTGACATTGATATGGACAAGTGGACCGCTGCTCAGATCTACTTGCTTGGCACGGCGCCGCCTCTTGCCCGTCCAGGCTTTGTTCGTTATTCCTGGTTCGAGGTGCAGTTCAGGGTCCAGCCTGCGTTAGGGGAGGAGGCTCCGATGACTGATGAGGCTGTGGAGCAGTATGCGCGCGGCTTTCTGATGTTTCTCCTGGGGACTACCCTTTTCGCTGACCGGGCGAACACTGTGCCCCTCTGCCTGCTCAGCGCACTGGTGGACGTCAGGCAGATCTTACATTACGACTGGGGTGGCGCCGCTCTAGCCACCCTTTATGGATATATGAGCTCAGTCTCCCGTGGCAGCGGGCAGTTGCTTGGAGGCTACTGGCGGGCTTGGGAGGTACGTCTTCTCCTTTGCTTTACATTTCTGCTCTACATTTTCTGTACTCTGTACTATACTCTGTACATTGCACATACTGTAGTCTGCTTTACACTTGCCGTATACTGTAAACATGGTACACACATACTCTGCTTTACACTGACTGTACATTGCACACACTGTATACTCTGCACAATACACTGCACAACACACGGCTCTACCATCTCTGCTTTATTCTGCATTTTTCTTTATCTGATAATCATACTTGTTTCTGTTCTGCAGTTGTGGGTGTACGCCTACTTTCCCAGACTTGCACCTGTGCCAGATGTGGAGACCCCTCTGGTCGTCCCTTTCTCGCGCCGCTTCGACGGGAGATGCACGCGGAGGCCCCGAGAGACATTTAGCTTCTTCCGCTGCTTCTTCGACACTATCACCCCTGCTGAGGTATGTTTTACTTGTAGTTCATTCAAGCTTCGTCTTTCCACTGCATTTTTCAATAACAGTAGATAACAAACTATATTTCATTTTCAGATCACCTGGCAGCCTTGGGCTCCTTTGCCAGCCGTGATGTGGAATCGGTTTGCCGGTGCCGATGAGACCTCGCGTTTACGGATTCTGCTGGAGGGCCCGGTCTGTCGGGCTTGGTACCTGGGTGAGCGTTTCTTGCGTCAGACCCTGGGTTTACCAGAGCAGATAGTCCCGGTGCACCCTCTTGAGCATATAAGGGATACCGAGAGGTTCACCACCGATCAGATGACCGACTATACGATCGGCTGGGAGGCAGACGGCTTCAGAGGTGAGGGCGATTACTTGGAGTACGTCCGGACCTTCATTATGCGACCCTTGAGCAGTGGTCGGCGAGTTGAGGGGGCGAGGCCAGCGGCGCCGGCAGCTGGAGCGGGAGTGTCGAGGAGAGCTCGAGTCCGCGGTAGGGGCGGAGTTCAGAGAGGGCGGGGGACCGGCTGGCCTGCTTTGCCCGCTTCACTGACTTTCAGAGGGCAGGGTGGGGCGACCTACCAGATCCCCTTCGCCCCTCCCCCGACTGATCATGAGTTAGTCGGTGTCCCCGACTTGCCTCCGGTATGTATTACTGCATTCTTGTATAGTCGTTTCATTTCAGTTATTTAATATTCCGCAGAATACTGATGTATCTGATATTTTTGCAGGCTTCCTCCGAGTACACCCAGCAGTCATTGGAGATGAATGCCTCCATGATGGGGATGCTACAGCGGACCTTCGACCTCCTAGCCCTTTACAGCATTCCGGTATGTTCTTTCCGACCACAGCCTCAAACCATACACAAACTGCTTTGCATAATCTGATGCACGACACAACACTGGATGCCCAACCCTCACGGCACCTGATACACTGTACTCACACACTGCATCCTGCACTGATTCACTGCTCACAGCATACATACACTGTACTCTGCACTGATTCACTGCTCACGGCACTCACAGATTGTACTCATACATTGTATTCTGCACTGATCCGCTGCTCACAGTATTCTAATGCATTTGCCTTTCATGCTTTTTCAGCCTCCCTTCCAGATTCCTTCGGTGGGTGGTGCTCCAGCTGGACCTCCCATTTCTACCCGGGATGACAGTGTATATCCCCACACCAGAGGGGGGCACACTCATGTCGGGAGCAGCTCGCGGGCTCCAGTTCTAGATGACGAGTCTAAGGCAGAGACAGAGGCGGAGGCAGAGTTGTCGGAGGAGGAGACCGGTGATGGCTCGGACTCGGGCTCAGACGGTGATGCTCCTGGACTTCTGCCCAGGAAGAGGGCCAGGACGGATCCCCAGGCGTGAGACCATTGATGCTGCTTCAGATTTTTGCTGCTTTTTCCTTTTTTTGTACTTTTCCTCTTTTTGGTTGGATTACCTTGTACTGCCGCAGGTAGGTTTTGTTTCCAAAACTTTGTACTTGAAAAAGATTATATGAAATGAAACAAACTCTTTTTTTGTCTAAAAAAAAGTGTTATATCTGTACATTCCATACTTTGTACCGCATTACATCATATTACGCCCCAAATGCAAATGAAATCGATCTGTTGTCTGAAAATTGAGCACTTGCACTGTGATAATCGGATAACCAACCAACTAACAGCAAACAACTCATACAAACCACTGCTCAACCTGGACACACAGCCCATACTCTGTTGGGGATTAATCTGCATACGGCCCATAACACAGCACTCGGTTCATTCTGCACACAGCAAACCCTGAACAAACAGCCCCATCTGACAAGACGGACGACGAAAGCTGAAACGGTTGCAGTTAAGACACACTCGGATGCCCCAAATTTCCTTTTTCTTCTTTTGTTTCGCATACATGTAGAGAATGGCACAACACTTTGAGCATAAACGATTTTAACTTTGAAA
Source organism: Camellia granthamiana (assembly GCA_036172215.1). Taxonomy (NCBI): domain Eukaryota; kingdom Viridiplantae; phylum Streptophyta; class Magnoliopsida; order Ericales; family Theaceae; genus Camellia; species Camellia granthamiana. The sequence goes on from JAXFYN010000201.1 coordinate 162,309, forward strand.
TAAAGAGGTTTTTGCAACCGGGGTATCGAGCCTAAAACCGAATACAGCGGGAAAGACTCAAACAAAAGGTGAGCGGCCTGGACACAACGAGGTACGCTCGGAAGAGACTCAAGACGAAATTTGAGGTAAACAAGACAAAAGACGTGACATACGGACGTGTTTATAAAAACAAAAGACCTCAGATCTCGAGGAGCCAGTTCCTCCGGGTATATTCCTACCCTTTTCTGATTTGTGATTCTCACACCGCTCGGCCCTCAGGCTCGGTTTTTCTCTCAAAACCCTCTTGCTCACTTTTCTCTCCACTTACACCTCTCTATTATTTATTCTCTCATTTTTCATCCCTCCCCAGGGTGATTAATGAATGAATAGGGAATTGCGGGTTCACGCCCAACACCGTTAGCTCACGGCCATTCCTTCCGGTGGATAGAGTGCCTTTCTGGCAAGTATGTTGACGGCGGGGGAAAGACAGAAGACCTGACTCAATTGTGCCCCTAGTTCGTCACTTTGACCATTTTTGTTTTCTAAAACAGTTTTGACCAAAATGAGAGTCGGATTAACATACTTGTTCAATTTTTGATTTGAAAATCATGCAAGTCAGGCTGTGAGCACTGAAAATTTTCCTTTTGGATCCAAGAAGATGGTCCGGTTTTGGAAAATGAAATAGTTTTCGAGAAAATAGTCAACTTCAGTAAAAATTTTCAAAAACTACTTTTGCAAACAATCAATGCTCGACGAGCGCGGAACTTAGCCCCAAGATGCGCAACCTCGGATCGGAGGCAATGGAAAATTGCCCCTTGCTTAAAGGGGGCACATGGCAACAGAAAGTTGCCCCTGGCTTGGACGGCAACTCAGGGCAACTTATGGCAATGCATGGCAACGGAAAGTTGCCCCCTGTCTGGATGACGCCGCAACATTTTATAAACGGCCTTTGTCAGTGATGACTGAGCTCCGAAGACGATGGTCTGAACCAATATATGGACACAGTCACTGTGAAGGCGATGGTGGCTGGACTTCAAAACGAAGTTGCCTACGTATCCCAAACATGGGAATCAAGCCTACGTAGTTCACGGTTATTACAACCGAACTGCCAGATGCAGAGAAGGCAAAGATGATCAAAACCATTACATGGACTAAGGCACTTATGAAAGCGTCGGGGCTGGACTTCAGGATGAAGTTGCCTACGTATCCCAAACATGGGAATCAAGCCTACGTAGTTCACGGTTAAGGTACACTCGGGTATTTTAACCTTCACTTTTTAGGTTCTAACTTTTGCCAAGGTGCCCGATGCGGGTTTTCGACCTTGCGAGCTTTGCTTTTCTTTTTCTTTTCAATTCTTTTCTTCTTTCTTTTTCTTTTTCTTCAAATTTTTTGCATTTTTTTCTTTCTTTCTTTTTGCATTTCTTCTCTTTTCTTTCTTTTTTTTTTTTATTTTGCCTTGCTCTAACTTTTGCCTGGGTCGCCCTTTCAGGTTTTCGGCCCAGCGAGCCTCTCAAAGGGTAAAAGTGTAACAAGTCCATGCCAAATGGTTTTGATATCCCGAAGTCATCTGAATTCAGGAGAGTGACTACTGTGTTGATTTGCAGAAGAATCCATCACGGTTGTTTCACGAGCTTTTTTCCAGTGAGACCTGACCTTCTTGATCTGATTTTGGTGCCTCTTACTCGAGGGCTGCTTCAAATTGGGCCACACAGGCCTTACATGGCAGTTAACTGTTGAACGTTTTGAACAGATTCCAGGTTCGAAACAGATAGGTTGAATTTTGAGGCTGAGAGCGATCCTAGGCTGAAAAATCCCAAGAGCAATCCCACACAAGTCTTCACAGGACTGCGCAAAACATTTTGTTTTTGAAAGTTTTTAAGAAAGCGACAGATCGCTCGCGCTGAAGATAGTGTGGAACCAGTCTGGATCAAGCCAGGGTCCTTCTCAGTACTCACGCTGACAGGCATGATTTCATTCATTAAAAGGCTCAACATGCTCCTCTTTCTCTCGAAATGATCAAAATTTTGCAAAACCCGAGGAATTCCTTCCTCTTCGTTTTTATCACCACAGTGTTTAAAAGGGTTTGAAAAACTCAGGTCATTACAACGATGTTCAAGGCACAAGAGTGTAGGTAGAATGTACTGTCGTTCCATTCATATCCCCTGGCACAATTAGCTCAAATAGCAACAAATACGGAAACGTGATAGCCGCAGTTGTTTCATTCAAAACTTCCAACTGCAACTGGCTCCTCAACAGAGACATACTCAAAAGGAAAACAAAAAGGGGTAATTACAGAACGGTGTTCGAGGCAACAACCCCGGAATCACCTGACATTCTATACAAAGGGGACTGATTTGCTATAACAAGACAGACCTGTAAGCAAAAAAGAACTGACTCAAGACAATGAGACAGACTCAAAACAAAAGACTGACTCGACACCCAAGCCAGAATTTACAAAGCCAACATTCACAGATGCTCAAAAATGCGTGCCAGACGCCACATCAAAAACACTGGGCGCCGTTCACAAGTGGTCCAACCCTGATCACATACTCACGGTATCTGCACCCTCAAAATCCAATAACTGGGTAGTAACGGACTTGGCTGAGGTGGGCGGGAGGATAACCTCGTTGTCAATCAAATCTTGCACCTCATGACGGAGGCGGAAGCAATTATCGGTAGCATGACTTGTTTGCTGGTGGTATGCACAGTACAGAGCAGCATCATGTGTAGCAGGGAGATTCTTCGGCAGAGGTCGAGGCTCCAAGGGTTTAAGATGCCCTCTTTCAGCTAGGATCTGGAGTGCCTTGGACAATGGCATGTAGAGAGCATGGAAGACCCTGTGCCCTCGGGGCAGGTACTTCGTATTCTTGCTAGACGCACCAGCGAAAGGGTCGGCAGGTGCAGCCTTGACTTTCTGATCTTTCCCAGGTACAGGGTTGGGAATGGGAGGAACTGTTCTGGCATGACGGGGCCTATCCCGGCTTTCTGATTGACTTGAACTACCCTCAGGTGGAGTGGGGAAAACATCGTCCACAGCTTTTGTCATAACTGCAGATATCTGTTGCTTGTTCATCCCTCCGGCTTTCAAAGCCTCGACTGCCCACAGCAGTTGTTCGATAGGATCGGCATCTGCCTTCATTTTGCCTTTGTCTCTGGCCTCAGCCTGATCTAGGATTTGGGTTGGTACGTCGTTGTTATAGCTGGAGGCCATCTCCGGTTGGCTAAGTTCAATCACAATCCGTCCCAACAGCGGGGGCTCCCGGGGTGTAAAACTCCCGGCATATGGTGCGGCTGGTGGCGAAGCTGACATCCCGTAAGCGAGATCCGCCACGGACCTCTGGAGATCACCTATCATCCCCATTAACTCGAATGTGGTGAGCTCGCGAGCCTGATATAGCTGGGGGGTCCAGACCGGGTGCGCAATAGGCGACCTGGGTGGGTGTGGCACATCGACATTGGTCCCACTTTGCGGGGTGATTTCTTGATCTAATGCGGCTGTCATAACCACAATCTCTTCCGAATTCTGCGTCGTCATAAGTCCTGCCTCAGCGAGGAGAAACACTAGCTGTCCCGGATCAACTCTCTGGATTGAAAGGAAAAACATGCAGCATTTCAGCCTAAACAGATCAAACACAGGTGCAGCCGATCAACTGTACTCTACTACTGATCACTGTTTCCCCAGAATTGCTGTCCCAAAACACTGAATCGGATACCCGCAGATATAACAGATTCTCGCAAACTGACATTGATGCCCTCAGGCTTGATACTCAATCTTGCAAACTGATATGTGCGTTCCTGTAGAGATACACTCTAAAAGCACATAGCAAGTAAATGAGAACCAATACACCCCTATGTTGGGGTAGGGTTTCCCTGTCCTATTTTGTCAGGAGCTAGGGTTTCACTACGCAAGCAGCGGTTTCAAACAACCTACATCGGGTAAGCAACCTGTCCTAGTTTGGAATGGTCACTATGGATTCCGAATATGCACTAGGTCGAATGGTCGAAAAGGGTGCCCCGGTAAAACCGGGGTTTGTGTTCCCATACTGGCAGAGCCCGCAACCGGTCAGCCTTATGGTCATGCCTTGACAAGACAAGCCTCCGGCAAACCGCTCAGGAATAGCAGATGGCCAACACGGTGTCCTAGGCGCACCAATGCACATGCAATGCAAAGAGACACATAAATGAAATCAAAACAGGATATCACGAGTTCGAGTCAAGTTCTCTAAAATCCCCAGCAGAGTCGCCAGAAACTGTAACACGCCCGCGAGGGACCCCGCGCTGCACGCTACAGTTCGGACTCGATTTTGTTGTTGGTTGTTAATCTGAACCAAAGAGTCCAAATCCGGCAAATCGTTTTGAGAAAAACAGATTTTTTGAAAAGAAGTGTCAAACATGGACTGCTTTGCCAAATACAGAGTCGCCACCTAAATATTTTATTTTGGGAAATTTAGGAAACCCTGACTCGGTGCCAAAGGCCACGTGTCCATCATCACCAAAGTTGCCTCGGCTCGGGAACTTGGGTACGATTGGGGAAGGTCAGCTATGAGCACCCCCTCTCGCCCGGTTCGAAGACCGGCCTCTACTAACCATGATATCCAATTTTGAAAACGTTATGTGTCCTTATTCCGGTTCTTAAGCCTAGAATTACTATGTTATGCGCACAGCAAACAAGTATAGACTAGATTGCCTAATTTGGAAATAAGCATTGCATATCCGTTTGTCTTGAAAAATACTTTGAATTTTGCTACTCGCAAGTAGGCTAAAATACGGATTTCAACGAGTTTTTCCAACTCAAACAATCCAACCTTCACCCGTAGGCAATCAAACAGTAATATCACATAAGCATTTAGCCGCATGGTAAGCATGCTGTCATGTTAACATTCGCACACATGCAAGATGCTAAAGCATAAATACTTACATCGTAGTCCGTGCCAAAACAGTAAACTAGTTAGCAAAACATGCGTGATCCTAATTCATGTTAAAAATGGCTAATGCAACGCATACAGAATGTACTTAGGATAGGCTCGGCTAACCCTAAAATGGCATGTGAAATGCAATCATTTGATGCACGTATTCAAGTTAAATTTGAAGTACAAATGCAGTTAGCGTGATGCGCCGAGCCCGGTGCATGCAAGACAAATGTATGAATGCACGCATGCATAGCATAAGGTATGCTAATTTAAATATGCCCTAATCTACCATCATAAGCGGGTAAATAAAAAGGAAGAAAGAAGTGGGGGTTGGAAGACATGCACACACTCACCCACACTTATTACAGATTTGCCCTCGCTCGGACGGACCGAAAGAATAATACAATTCAAATAATGAATTAACTATCCTAACTAATTGATTATTACAGACCAATTAATTAATTAACAAATTAACTAATCTAAGAAAGCAGTAAAGGCCTCGGGAAGCGGGTCCAATGCAATGCATGCTCGGTCTTGCTCGGAAGTGCACTGCCATGCATAAACTGCCTCTGTTTTCCCTGCTCTGCCCCTCTGAAGGCTGCCAAAGTCTCTGAATTGATTCCCTGGACACTGGGAGACACCACCGGCTGAGTAGAATTTCCACCGGCAGTGGGATGTGGTCATCGGCACAAGATGCATCCATCAGCCACCAATGGATGGCCGGTCGGCACTATATGTTGCCGGTCGGCCAAAAATGCCTGCAGAACCTGCAGCTCACAGCAGCAGAGGACAGAACTTGCATGGCAATGTAATTCAAACCATGTATGCCCTAACCATACCCCTCATCATGTGTAGAACTCAAAGGGACATGGTCCTTGGTTTTCGGACCACCAATCAAGCATTTTGATGCATGATGGCCCAAAAACCAAGTGTGCACATTTCAATTTCAAATGAATGCAATGCATATAATCGCATAAGAGGGCCAACCTCTATCACACTCACTTCAAGAGGCCAAGCATGTACATTGATGCAATGCAATCCTAAACATATTAGCTAGCATGCAACATGGATTATGCACAAACATGCAATGACATGTTAAGTAGCTAAAGGAGAGAATACATGCCAAATGTATTACAACCTAAACATGCAACAACACATCATGCAACTCAAGCAATGCAACAAAATGCAATTACATATGGCATGCAACATTATGTGAAATGGAGCAAACATGTGATAATATGCAAGGCATGCATGTAACAACATGAGAGGATGGCCTTACACTAATTTGGACAGCCCTATACTAGTCCTAAAACAGTGGCCAAAGCCAAGGAAAAGGAGGCCAAAATGCATAGAAACATGTAAGCACACATGATCCAACACTTAGGCATATCCAAGCAACTCTTAAGCACACTTAAAGGGGACAAACATGGATGTATAATCAACACGTTAGACACTGAAAACATGCTAGAAAAGGTGCCCAAACAAACAAATCATGCAAGTAAGGCATGCTCGAGGGGTCAAAGCTTAAGGCATACAAGAGGGATCACATGGTGGCTATACAAAGCAAGGCATGAATGACTCTAACGACCTAAAACAATCCCTTAGCACACCAAATCATGCAAGTAAGCTTCACAAAGCTTGGCCAAAACACAAAAGCATGATAGTCTAAATGCTATGCATGTATTGAGGCAAATCATGGCATTACAAGGTAGGTATGCTAAGCAAGCATGATGTACCAAAACCAACACACAACAATGTTATATCATGGCAATATAAGCATGAAATACAGCCATGGCATGATCAACAAACCTTTAAGCAAGGTGCTCCCTTAAGAGGCCAAAATTGGTCCTTTTCAAGGACAATAAGGAGAGGGGGTGGCCCTCTCCTTCTTGAGACTTCAAGGCACCATCCTCACCACTGAAATCCCTCAAGATTTCAGTGGTGAGGAGGCCCAAGCACCAAAGTCTCGAAGCTCACCAAAAATGGCACAAAATGGGGCCTCTCAAGGCCTAAGGGTGGTCAAACACCTCCAAACCACAAAACACCCTAAACAAACAATTTAGAGGGCCCAAAAATAGAACTTTTTTGTATTATACACTAAGCACAAAAACAGTTCTAAGAGAGGCTAACAAGCTATGCAAAAATGGGGATAAAAGGGACTAGTATCTCACCCTTGTAGACCTCTTCACAAAAGATGATCTTGTTGCCTCCTTGAGCTTCAATCCAGCCAAGAACAACAAGAAGAAGCCTTAGGTCCCTCAAGAACCAAGAGAAGGTGAAAGACTATGTGTTTGTGTACAATAGTAAGGACCACTACACCTAGAACACACACAAGAGAGATATAGAGATAGGTTATGTATGGAACTCAAAACCCTAAAACCAGAGCTTCTCCCACACTTTTCTAACCAAAATTTCTCTAACCCTCAAGCCAAGAGAAGAGCCCTCCTCTTATAGGCAAACAATCTTGTAAAGCTTGTTCAATAAGCTTACAAGAGGAGCATCCCTCCATACACGTGTATGGAGGGGAACAAAATGCCACACAGCTGTCCTAAAATATCAACAAAAGCAGATGAACAGTAGTCGGCTGCTCAAAATTGCCATTTTGACAAAATTGATGGCCGATCGACCAAAAAGAGTGCCGGTCGGCCAAATATATGGCCGATGGGCACAAACAGCAGCCGGTGGCCTCAAGCCACGACCGGTGATGTATGGGGAGACCTCACAAGGCATCCCCTGCCCTTCCAAGGCAAAACACAAGTGTTTGGTGCAAAACCAGACACAAAACGGTCGAGTTCGGAGATCTTGAGGCAAGGCGCGTAGTCGAGGCCTCCGGGAACTCCAAACGAACACAAACATGGATAATCACCAGGTGTTCAAACGGTGACATCCAAGTCTTGAGGACGGTCAAAAATGGGGTGTCTACGAAGTGTCCTCTACGCTTCCACGTGGTCGAACGGATCGGTTGTACCGTTAAAGGTGTCAATCGATGACATTTTGAACTTAGAAGGTAGAGGTTTGTCCCTAATAGAAATGGTAAAGGGGGAGCTGGCAGTGGAAGAAGGCTTGCTTTGCATGTTTTGCATGACTCCCTAGAGCTGGAGCTTCATGGCTCGCAGTTTTTTATCCCAAATGGAAGCGTTGTCTCCTTTGGCATGAAGCGGAGGTTGAACACTACTAGCTTCTCCCTCGTGGATAGCATCGCGGTGCTATGGAGAGTGATCATGGAAGGGTGGAGGTTTTTCTTGGTGAAACTGTAAGCCCGGATGAGGGGCATGCAGTTCTTCAAGATTTGACGGTTGGGCTTGCGGGACGAAGAGTGGGAACGACCTTTGGGACACATGTGGTTGGAAGGGATGATGATTGCGGGCTTGTTCCTAATTTGGAGGAATGCATTGTGGTGGTGGAGGAGAAAGGACAGGTAACTCATGCTACAGTAAAGCGTTAATCAGGGTTTGGTTTTGTTCGGCTAGTCGTTGATACTATTAGTGAGTTCTGCGAAATATGGAGGTAGGTTGTTTGGGTTAGAGGACTCAGCTTGATGGTTACCAACATTGTGTTGTGAAGCCATGGATCTCGTCGTAACCATCCACTTCGACGTAAAAGATGGGTGATGGTGGAACTCCCTCCTGTGATAATGAACACAACTGTCAACTAGGGGATTCCCATAGACGGCACAAACTGATAATGCCAAAGGGTCAGCTAGGGATCGGTTAGACTAATCCACATGCTTCACG